>JASEVX010000609.1:0-75000 GCA_031761405.1 Serripes groenlandicus | reverse complement strand
TCTCTTGTGCCTGGATAATTAAACCTTCATCATTCTTTGTTTTTGGTTCGAAGAGTCCCCAAAATCAAATGAAAACAGACTTTTGTGTGCCATGTCTATACTGTTTTGCAGGCGCTCGGAAGATTAGGCCATGTCTCCTACGAATGCAATGGAAATGCACCTGCTTAGCTAATAATATATGTGCGCATGCAGTGATACAATATTTTTAAAATGTTTATTTGTATTTTCGGCGTATTTTCAGTGGTGGAAAAATCCAAAGATTGTATTGTTTTTGCTCAATTCGTAAGCACATCTGTTCGTCCTTTAACCCATTACTACTCAGTCCTGTGTTTTTACATCCTGTGCTGGAGTACTTATAAAAAACATTGTGGTAAAAGCAGAAATTACTCATAATTAATAGCAATTTCTGCTTTTACCACAATTTTTTTTCCCTATAAGAAATTTTCAGCTCAATTGTATCAATTTTTTATTTTTTGCTTGCAGATCCTTTGAATTTAGAAAAGTCCAAAATTTGTTGTGTGGTAATGGGTTAAGATATTCAATTCGATATTGACATGTGAAAATTTGCTTACAAAACAGTAAAAAATATCTACATTTTTTATGCTTGATTCCACAGGAAGTAACTCTAATGCATTTCCTTCGCTACCTTGATGAGAAAAAAGTTACAACTTCAAAAATGCTACGTCCTAGCAGTGCATTCTCGTAATTTTTTTAATTTAAAGATCATCATTCTCATTGAAATAGTTTTGCGTCCCAGGGACACAAGACGTTGGAGAATTTCTCGTCACAATCAGATTTGTTGCGTATTTAGATATCATTACACCGTAAATGGGAACTCTGCATCATTTGTTAAGTTAAGGTAATTTAACAGATCAAGAGTTAAAAATAGAAACCCAGTTTACCGATATTTAGCTCACCTAAGCTCGAGGTGCTCATGGTGAGCTTAAAATTTGTGATCATCTGTTGTCTGTCTACCTCGTCAACAATTTCTTAAAACATCTCCTACTAAACTACTTGTTGGATTTTGCTCAAACTTGGCAGCATTGATCCTTGGTTGAAGTTCTTCCAGATTTGATGAAATTGCTAAATTTTGCTCAAAATTCTGGTTGCTATGGCAACTTAACTCTTCAGCACCTGAAGACACATACAATTGTCATTGCAGCAGACGACTTTTGAAAACATCAAAGCCAAAGGAAATATTGCTCAAATTGTGTAATATTTCTTTTGGCAACAATTTTTTCTACGATATTTGATATCGAAATTTAAAATAATCTGGTGTTTTCAAGTTTATCCACAACAAATATAAGTCGTCTGGTACAGAAAGTTTCAGATGGTGGAATGTTAAAGAAAGTTTTTGAAGGAAATTTAAAATCTTCTGTCAAACCACTTGGCTTAGAGCTTTGATATTTGTGGTATGGAGCATCATTCATCTAGTGGGGGGGGGGGGGGGTGTTACATAGCATTGTATAGTGGAAACTTTAAAAATCTTCTTGACCCAAACCTAAAGGCACAGGGTTACCAAATTTACCTCTAAAAAGATTGTTCAAATCATGCCCCTGGGGTCAAAACTAGCCCCATCCCAGGGATCAAAAGTTTTTCTTTTAACTTGAGCCAAACCGTAAAGCCCAGGGTTACCAAATTTGGTGTGTAGTGGACCTCTACCAAGATTGTTCAAATCATGCACCTGGGGTTAAAAAATTGACCCTCTACCGGGGGTCAGGAGTTTAACATAGACTTGTAGAGTGACACAAACTGTAAGGCCCAGGATTACCAAATTTGGTGTTCACCATTGTCAAGTGGACCTCTGCCAGTATTGTTCAAATCATGTAAGCCCGGGGGTCATAAGTTTAACATTGACTTGTTTAGTTAAAAGTTAAAGAAATCTTCTTGGCCCAAACTGTAAGGCCCAGAGCCCTTTTTTGTTAGCTCACCTATGCACGAAGTGCAAGGTGAGCTATTGTGATCACATTTTGTCCGGCGTCCGTCCGTCGTGCGTCGTCAACATTTGAGCTTGTTAACACTCTACAGGCTACATTTTGCATCCTATCTTCATGAAAGTTTATCAAAACATTCATCTCCATCAAATCTTGGACAAGTTCGAAACTGGGCCATATGAGGTCAAAAACTAGGTCGCTAGGTCAAATTGAAGGAAAATCTTGTTAACACTCTGGAGGCCACATTTTCAACTTGAGCATGTTGAAACTTTATCAGAATGTTTGTCTTGATGATATGTAGGTCAAGTTCGAACATGGGTCATGTCGGGTCAAAAAGTAGGTCACTAGGTCAAATTGAAGGAAAATCTTGTTAACATTCCAGAGGCCGCAATTTTTGCTTCAGCAGTTTGAAATTTTGTCAGAATGTTTGTCTTAAAAATATCTAGGTCAAGTTCGAATATGGGTCATATTGGGTCAGAAACTAGGTCACTAGGCCAAATTGAAGGAAAATCTTGTTAACACTGTAGAAGCCGCATTTTTTGCTTCAGCAGCTTGAAATTTGGTCAGAATGTTGAACTGAATGATATCTAGGTCAAGTTCGAATACGTCTTAAGAGTCACATTCGAATATGGGTCATATTGGATCAGAAACTAGGTCTCTAGGCCAAATTGAAGGAAAATCTTGTTAACACAGTAGAAGCCGCATTTTTTGCTTCAGCATCTAAAATTGGCTCCGAATGTTTATCTTAATGATATCTAGGCCAAGTTCGAATATAGATTATGTCGGATCAAAACAAAGGTCACTAGGCCAAATTGGAGGAAAATCTTGTTAACACTCTGGAGGCTGTATTTGTTGATTCAGCACCTTGAAATATTTTTCAGAATATTTGTCTGAATGATATCTGGGCCATATTGGGTCAGAAACTAGGTCACTAGGCCAAATTGAAGGGGAATCTTGTTAACACTCTGGATGGTGCATTTTTAATTTAAACATGTTGAAACTTTATCAGAATGGTTGTCTTGATGATTATTATTAGTGACATGTAGGTCAATTTCGAACATGGGTCATGTCGGGTCAAACAGTAGGTCACTAGGTCAAATTGAAGGACAATCTTATTAATACTCTAGAGGCCGCGAATTTTGCTTCAGCAGCTTTAATTTTTTCAGAATATTTGTCCTAATAATATCTAGGTCAAGTTCGAATATGGGTCATTTTGTCATATATTGGGTCAGAAACTAGGTCACTAGGCCAAATTGAATGGAAATCTTGTTAACACTCTGGATGTTGCATTTTTGAGCATGTTGAAACTTTATCAGAATTTTTGTCTTGATGATATATAGGCCAAGTTTGAATATTGGTCCTGTCTGTTAAAAAGTAGGTCACTCGCCAAATTGAAGAACAATCTTGTTAACACTTCGGAAGCCACACTTTTGGCTTTAGCATGCTGAAACTTTGTCAGAATATTTGTCTTCATGATATGTAGGCTAAGTTGAATATGGTCACTAGGCCAAATTGTAGAACAATCTTGTTTACACCATAGATATCGCATTTTTGACTTGAGCAGCTTGAAATTTTTTCAGAAAGCTTGTCTTGATGATATTGTCATTGGCGCTAAAAGAGTTAAGTCTTAAATAGCCCATTCTCAGGTGAGCGATCCAGGGCCTCATGGCCCTCTTGTTGTATTTAGCATAATCCTGTGGACCTTTATCAAGATTATTTAAATCATGTTCCTGGGGTCAATATTGGTCCCACCCCATGGGTCACCAAGTTTATATAGTGAACAAAATTTTCTTTACCTCGCTGTGCTCTGAAAGAGGTCACAGGGCTTTGTCTATTGCTGCTCCAGAAGCTATAGACATTTTATCAGTAACACAAGTCCTTAGTATAAAATATAAAACCAGGGCACTAAACAACTTATGGGGACAGGTACCCATACCCTCTGGAAGGGGAATTTTTCATCGTTTTATGACTAATAGGAGAATTTCTAGCCATATAAATATTACTACTTTTCACACTTGTTAATACTGTTTTCAATCATTTCAAACAGATGTAGCTACATAATACTTTTCTGACAAATACCACATATAGAGAGGAGACTTGTGAATGTTTTATTGTATTCAGATTTTATTTTTGTTTTCAAGGGGATTTTTTTTCTTGGAAAGGGGGAAAAAAACATTATTTTAGGAGGGGAATGGGGTCCATATTCGGCCCCAAAATCGGCCAAACGAGTGCCCTGAAAACTGACTTGAATTTTCCACATACCAAGCTTTGATCAAATTTGTTAGTTGAGACAGGGCTTACAATGAATTTTCTAAAGCAACAATCCAATTTCACTTTGCAGTGTGTGTGTTAATTTGTAAAACTTTATTAAACAGTTTCTGCAAAGATGAGCCGAAGGATTCCGCCACGAAAAGTGGCAGAAGAGTGGATAAAAAAGGATGAAAACCCTCCAGGCTTCACTATTAGGAACTTTGAAATGAAAGGTACATGTATATAAATTAAATTTTATGCTTCAAAAATTTTGCTACAAACATATTTTATGGTGTGTTCAGGGTAGGTCAAGTCATTTTGAAACTAAAAAATTGCTTATTTTCTCTGATTCACTACTGCGACACTCATTTTACAATGAAACAGGTTGTGCGTAATTTTGTTTCTTTACTTTCCTGAGTAAATTATTGATTTGATACAGAGTACAGTGAATGGAAGTTTACCATTGAGTATGAAATCATGATATAATGTTTTTATGTGAGCTGTGGAAGGTAGCAGGTTTGATTAGTCATAATGAAGATACAAAAGATTGTGACTTCGCATGGCGCTCGACATTAAGAAGATTGCCAAGGACTGGTTGTCCCTGTGTCCGGAAAATGTGACTGGGTGTAGTATCTTTTTTTGGGTCAGTTGTGACATTGCAGCACAGTACTTCAGTGAGGTTGTGCAATGTGGTAACACCTGCAAAAGTGTGTAAACTATTCACTCACTCACATGACAAATGAACTGGAAAGAAAACATGTAAAATTTATATATGGTATGTTGTTTTACAGGGAGAGGCATTGTGACAAATATTAAACGTGAAAAGGGAGATTTTCTCCTTGTATACAAGGGAGAAATTATAACTGCAGAAGAAGGGGAGAGAAGGGAAGAAAGTAATAGCACTGGATACAGATTCTTCTTCTATTCTAAAGGGAAAGAGTTTTGGTGAGTTATAATGAGATTCCTTCTTTATTTACAGTGATTCTAATTCAGTGGAAGAGCAGTGATTCTGATAATTATGCCATTATGTCCCAAGGTAGATAAAAGTTTAGGCCATGATTACATAACTGCATTCATACTACTAGCAAAACTACTCTGCGGGTTTTTCCTGGTGCACAAATAATGTGCTAATGATGCAAATTTAGTTCAAATGACCCCCAACTTGGAGTGACACAGGGGTCACCAGGACACAAAACTTATTCAGCCAGTAATTATGAAATGCTGCAATAACATGTTTTCAGCTCTGCCAATATCCATTTTCCATTGATTCTTATTGTCTTTAAATAGTTAGCTGAAGGAAATGTTTGCAAATTTAATGTTTCTACATAAAACCCATTGAATTTGACCCTCAAAATAGAGGAAATGACCCCCAACTTTGGAGACATGAGGGTCATGAAGACCCCAATTCTTGTAGCTGAGGGAAAAACACTGACTCTGGACTTACTGCGGTTTAATCAAACTGGTTTAAATTTTTAGCTTTACTGGTCAAAGGAGCTTATGGGATGGCCTGTTGTCCGTTGTCCATACTCCAACCCAAACAAATATTATCCAATTTTCATGAAATTTGAGGCCAATGTTGTACCCCATGAGATGCAGACCCCTTTTGTTTTTGGTCAATATCTGATAACGGGAAGTGGATTATCTGCCCCTGAATTAGTCAAATTAACAGGTTGTTGGTGTTTTTGCCATTCTAAATCCAACAAATATTATCCGATTTCCATGAAACTTTAGGACAATGTTGTACCCCATGAGACGCAGACCCCTTTCGTTTTTAGCTCACATGAGCATGAAGTGAAGTGATCATGGTGAGCTTTTGTGATCGTCTGTTGTGCATCATCCATCGTCAACAATTTCTTTAATCATCATTTTAAAATTCTGTTTGGATTTTGCTTAAAATTTGCAGGAATGATCCTTGGCTGAAGCGCTTCCAAAGTTGTTCAAATTGTTGAACTTGAATTCCGTTCAAAATTCTGGTTGCTTTGGCAACTTTAACCCATTACTTCACATTAGCGTCTTTGAGCGCCTCTTTCCTTTACGGCATGCAAGCGTGTTTCAGCACCTCGATCCATCACTTCACGGAAGCGTTTTTAAGCGTGTCTGTTTTTGTATCCAATATAATCCTTTATAGCTTCTAAAATTTATTTTAAAAAATAGCCTATTGGATGCATTGATATCTTACCTTTAATAATCCTGTGAAAATTTGGTATGTTCCCATTTAAAGAATATCCTTAAAATACACTTCCATTTACACACCCAAACTTCAAGTGTGACTTGAGCCGCCATATTGTTTACAATTTTCATATTTTGAAATGTTAATAAGCGCTGCTATAAAATCAAGTCCTTCCGATGAATTGATACTAACTTTTAAATCTCCAATGAAAAACTATCATCTTAACTTTATATCCAATCAAATTATTCATAAATCACATGTGATTGCGTTGATATATGACAGCTGGGCTGGGGATTAGCGTATCAGTGCTAATTGGCAGATTAAAAGTAGTGATTGGTCGGTATACCGGAAATTGATTGGGTTTTATGACCTTTAATTGGTGTCCAATAAACAACAGAAGAACATGTGCCATTTTCTATTAAACTGTGAATAACTCCTTTTGACACATCATTTCTCTTTGATGTCATACAGATTGTACTGTTGTATGTAATCCCTGATGAAATATATGAACACTTGCGAAGGTGAACTGGCCGCCGTGACATGATCGACAATTGTTTAAAACGGCACTATATCTAATCAATCATATGAGTTTGCACACACATTTGCCGATATGGTTTCAAAATCATCTGGTGCAGATCTGCATGTGGGAAGGGGTCAATTATCCATTACGTTTTATCTGCACTTTTTTCCGTCTTATTTCAATTATGAGATCTATTATATTTAACCCACCAATTAAATTGGATTAATCCAAACATAAAACAAGTCTTCCGATGATTTGGGAAATGATGCATGTGGGAAAGGGTTAATTGACCAAATGTTTTATGTGCACTTTTTCACTTTTTATTTCAATTATGAGATATATTATAATATATATTATCCACCAATTTAATTAGATTAATCCAAACACAAAACATTCCGATGATTCAGGAAATTTATTTCACACTTGTTTATAAAAAGAGCGGGAACATTTTTCTTTGTCCCAAAATTGCTGTGTAAACAACCCACTGTGGAATTTTGCTGACGTAGTGTGAGTAAATTCCCAGTGTGCTGCAGTTCATTTATAGGGGGATTTATATTATAGGATTTTCTGCAGGTTTGAGAAATTATTTTAAAACATTTTCTTTAATTCACTGTACTTACTGAACTATTTCAGCTAGGTAAAAATGAAAAAACATGGCTATTCAGTAAATTTTATCTGTAGTATTTCATATTCTTACATTAAACCAGTCCAATGCATAGAAATTAACCATTTGTTAGGATTTATTACTCAGGTATCAACATTGTAAAATTTCCCCAATACCTCTGTGCGCTCACTGCAGTCAAACTGATAAGCCAGTATGCACTGCAGGGCGTTTATTGGCCATTGTTCTCTGAAGTAATGGGTTAAAGAAAATTTGAAAGGAAATTTTAAATCTTCTGTCAAACCGCTTTGCCGAGCATCATCTAGTAGACCTTTAAGAGTAGACAAGATGATTTTTTTTTTCCTGATTTGCTGATTTTCAAATATCGTCTCTGAAATTATTTTGTCAATTTTGGCCAAAGTTTCCCATCAGATCTCAGAGTTGATTGATGCAGGGACATTTTGTTGGGACAAAGTTCGGCCACTCCACTATCAGAAAAAGTAAAAACAGATTTCTCTCATTTATCTGAGAGTTGATGGATGCGGGGACATTTTGTGAGGACAAAGTTCGGCTGGCTACACCATTATTAGAAAGCTACTAACTGATTTCTCTCATTTATTTGAGAGTTGATTGATGTGGGAATATTTTGCGAGGACAAAGTTTGGCCACTCCGCTTTCAGAAAACTACAAACTGATTTCTCTCATTTATCTGAGAGTTGATTGATATGGGGACATTTTGTGAGGACAAAGTTTGGCCACATCATTATTAGAAAACTACAAACTGATTTCTCTCATTTATCTGAGAGTTGATGCATGTGGGGACATTTTGCGAGGACAAAGTTTGGCCACTCCACCATCAGAAAACTACAAACTGATTTCTCTCATTTATCTGAGAGTTGATGGATGTGGGGACATTTTGCGAGTACAAAGTTTGGCCACTCCACCATCACCATCAGAAAACTACAAACTGATTTCTTTCATTTATCTGAGAGTTGATTGATGCGGGGACATTTTGTGAGGACAAACATGGGCCACACCATTATGAGAAAACTACAAACTGATTTCTCTCATTTATCTGAGAGTTGATTGATGCGGGGACATCATTTTTTGAGGACAAGCCAGGGCCACTCCATGATCAGAAAAATACAAACTGATATCTCCCATTTATTCTCGAGCCAGCTTGCGGTGAGCGAGACAGTTGTCATTATTTCAGTTTGGTGTATGTGCGTTTGTCCGTCCTAATTTGTCCAGACCATAACTTCTACAGTTATGCATGGATTTCAAAATAATTTGGCAGGATTGTTCTCCTTCATGAGAAGTGCCATTTGAAACATTTTTTAAGGTAGGTCCAAGGTCAAGGTCAACTTTGAAGGTCAAATGTTAAAATAGTCATTAAATGAGATTGTCCTGACCATAACTTCTATGTTTATGCATGGATTTCAAAGTAATTTGGCATCATTGTTCTTCTAGATGAGTAGAAATGCTATTTGAACATTTTTTGAGGAAGGTCAAGGTCAAATGTTTAAATTGTCATAAATTTAGCATGTCCAGACCATAACATGGATCTCAAAATAATTTGGCAGGCTTGTTCTCCTTGATGAGCAAAAGGGCCATTTGAAACATTTTGTCAGGAAGAACCAAGGTCAAGGTCAAATTTGAAGGTCATATGCTAAAATGGTCATAACTGAGCTTGTCCGGACCATAACTTCCATGTTTATGCATGGATTTCAAAATCATTAGGAATTATTCGCCTTGATGAGAAGTGCCATTTGAAAAATAAATCAGGTAGGTCCATGGTCAAGATCATAATTGAAGGTCAAATGTTAAAATGGTCATAAAGTGAGATTGTCCTGACCATAAATTCTACATGTGTGCATGGATTTCAAAATAATTTGGCACAATTGTTCTTCTTGATGAGAAGTACCATTTGAAACATTTATTCAGGATAATATCTGATACAGAACAGCTGATTACATAGTTTGTTCCAAAAGCATGATTTAGAAACATCATCATGAGAAAAGTTATGAGAAAAAACCTATTGAGATCTGGTAAAAATGCTTCCTGAATAGTCTACAGCAGATTTGGAGAAATATACCCTTGTAGTAATCTATGAACAGAGTCGTATATATGGTGAGGCAGACTTCTTGTCGTCCGTCACGTAAAATACACTACCAATACAGAAACATATTTCGCTTAATATTGCAGAAATTGATTTTTTATATAATTATATGACTTGATTGTGCACGCACTTAATGCACAACTGAAGATAGTCCTAGGTTTAGTTACGAATTGTGTGTATTATGTTGACTTCAGTTACACCAGTTTGACATTACTGTGATTATAAAGGATAGCGCTATAAAAGAGTTGCAGTGTAGTTCTTACTTATTCATGATCCTAAAAAGCTATAGCTTCTGTTTCGCTATCTCATTTGACAGACTTGAATATTTTACTTAATTGCATTAAGGAATGCTGAATCCCAATATTAAACCGTATTTCATCTAGTTGTTTCCGTTAATGTAAAACAACTTGATAGTCATTGTGTGGTATAGCCCCATATACAATATTTTTTGTTTCCAACCAATATAGGTACTCTTGACTGTTGTCGTAATAGAATATATCAAAAATACAATATCTTACATCAACAAAGATTCTTGGTTTTAATTCCAGCGGCGTATTTAATATTTTATGTTTTCCATCAATATGGGTACTCTCGTCATAATAGAATAATATCTTAATGTCAACAAGGATTCTGGTATTTAATTGCAGCGTCGATGCTTCTGCTGAAAGTGGTCATTTTGGACGATTGGTGAATCATGGAAGAAAAGAAAAGAATGCGGCAATGAAAGAGGTCATGGGCAGCCTGTGTTTATTTTGTGTTAGGTATGTGTAATCATTCAAAGAAATCTTTATTTTTAGCTCTAGACTACTGGCCAATGGCCAGGAGAACTTTTGCGATGGCAGGTCTGCCGTCCATCCATTAACACAACAAAATCTGGGGATTAGGATTCATAGGAAAACATTGAAATACAGGTCAAGTTCAAATTTCAGCAAAATCTGGAATTGAGTTATCTGCCCCTGAATTTGTCAAAATTGACAAATTTTACCTGTGAACGTAATTACTTGAACAAATTTTATCTTATTATTGACAAATTTCAGATACCTTCCCCCAATTGCTC
Source organism: Serripes groenlandicus (assembly GCA_031761405.1). Lineage (NCBI taxonomy): Eukaryota > Metazoa > Mollusca > Bivalvia > Cardiida > Cardiidae > Serripes > Serripes groenlandicus. The sequence continues at coordinate 64,349 of JASEVX010000609.1, read as the reverse complement.
AATGGCTAATCAAAACCTTTGCTTGTTAGTGTGAAATAGTCATTTTAATCTTTAGAACAAGCTTATTACTACTTTCCAGTCTGGTTTTCGTAAACATAGAAGTACAGTGGATCATTTGATCCGTTTTGAAACTTTTATCAGAGAAGCATTCATTAAAAAGGAGCACGTTGTCTCCGTCTTCTTTGACTTAGAAAGTGCATATGACACTACCTGGAAATATGGTATTATGAATGACCTCTATGATTGTGGCATAAGAGGTCGCCTTGCTTATTTCATTTCTGCTTTTTTAAATGAACGTCAGTTCAAAGTTCGTGTTGGTGATACTTTGTCTGATCCACATGAACAGGAAATGGGTGTTCCCCAGGGATGCATTCTTTCTGTAACACTTTTAAGTGTGAAGATTAATAACATTATCAAATCTGTTAACGCTGGAGTTGAATGTTTTCTATATGTTGATGATTTCTGTATTTGCTACAGATCAAAACATATGCATACAATTGAAAGACAATTGCAACAAGTTTTGGATAATTTGCAAAAATGGTCAAACGAAAATGGCTTTAAATTTTCTAAAAGCAAGACCAAATGTATGCACTTTTGTCAACTTCGTAAACACCACCTAGATCCTGAGTTAACACTAGATGGCACTCGTATTGACGTTGTGTCTGAATTTAAATTCCTTGGTCTATTTTTCGATCCGAAACTGACTTTTGTTCTTCATATTAAATATCTTAGAAATAAATGCCAGAAAGCATTAAATCTTATACGCGTTGTTTCCCACATGGATTGGGGTGCTGACCGTAAAGTCCTGTTAAGACTTTACAGGTCATTAATACGATCTAAATTAGACTACGCATGTATTGTTTATGGCTCAGCACGAAAGTCATACATTGCAACACTTGATACAATTCACCATCAGGGTTTACGGCTAGCCTTGGGCGCTTTTCGAACATCGCCTGTCAAAAGTCTCTACGTAGAAGCCAATGAACCATCGTTAAATTTACGCCGAAAAAAACTAGCTATGCAGTATTTTTTAAAACTTAAGTCTAATCCTTCAAATCTCACTCATAGAGTTGTTTTCAACCCTTTATACAAGGAATTATTTTTAAAGAAGGAACGGGTAATACCGCCTTTTGGTATCCGTTACGGTCCAGAAGTCGCAAGGCTTGATGTTGATCTTGAGGACATCGCGAGGCAGGAAATTTCAGATTCTCCACCTTGGACTCTAGATAGTCTATCCTTCATTTATGATCTTGCGACCGATAAAAAGGCTTGCACAGATCCTATTGTTTTTAAATCCAAGTATATTGAAATTAAAAATACATATTATAACTTTGAGCGTATTTATACGGATGGTTCTAAGGATGGCAAAAGGGCAGCTGCTGCCGCAGTTCCTGATGGCGATGTAATAACATTTCGACTACCAGATAATTCTTCTATTTTTTCCGCCGAGTTAAAGGCAATAGATTTAGCTTTGGACTTTATTAAATCAGAAGGTTATTGGCGGTACATTATATTTACCGACTCATTGTCTGCTATGCAGGCACTTCAGAATGAGAAAATTCAAAATCCTCTTGTTGTTAATCTCCTGTCTAAACTATCATATATATGTGCTACATCAAATGTAGTATTTGGCTGGATCCCCAGTCATATGGGCATTCGCGGTAATGAACAAGCTGACTTGGCAGCAAAATCTGCTCTTTCACAAGATATCTTGCCATTTAAAATACCTCATTTTGATTTTAAACCTTTAATAAACGTTTTACTATACGATGATTGGCAAAGTGATTGGAATGAGCAGGGGAATAATAAACTCCACTCAATCAAGCCAGTACTTGGTGAGTGGCTGCAAGCTTTATGATCCATTCGCCGAGAAGAAATTGTTCTTGCTCGATTACGCATTGGACACACATGGTTAACCCATGCATACTTACTGAAAGGTGAGGAAGCACCTCAATGTATTCCATGTTATACACAACTTTCAGTACAACACATTCTTCTGGAATGTGCTGATTTCGCCCCAATACGTGATAGATTTTTCAAGGCTCAAAGTATGCGTCAGCTCTTTGAGTCTGTCAAACCGGCACTTTTATTTGATTTCCTTAGAGAAATTAATATTTTTAATAAGATATTATTATTTCTTAAATCGTGCTTTTGCACATGCATTACTTTTACAGATCATGTTCCACATTTCCTTAGATATTATTTATCTTCATGTTAAGTATTACATAGTAATGTTGGGCTTTTTTGCCTATATCTTATTTTACATTGGCTTACATGTTATTTTATATATATTTTAGGTAAGATGACAGCACTTTGATAACCCTAGCACCTGTACACTTAGCTCAGTTGATAACTCTTCTTGCTTCGCTATTGGTTAAAGACCTATGAAATAGCGGTTGTGAATCACCTGGGAAAGATGTCAGTTACAGAGAAAATGTGTGCAGTAACGGTTAGAAACCCAGGAGATATGCTTAGGTTTCTGTAGACCACTATTCGATTTAGATAGGTCAAAAAATTGAGTTTTTGTCTAAATATAGCTTTTTCCTTAATTTGCATATAATTGAAACATTTGAAAGAGGACCACAACAGGAACATTCCTATAACGTTTGGTTGATATCGGTCATTGATTAGGAGGACATTACGCTTGAAGCTAAAAGTTCATTTGACCGGATCTCTGATCCCGCCTAACAGCTATCTTATAGAACTATCAAAATGGCTTGAAAACACTCATGTAGATGGTCACTAAAGGAACATTTCTATTAACTATCTTAAAATCAGACATGCCTTCTGGCCATCATGTCTTCCAAACAACCAATGTGGCTTGAACATGTTTGGTAGAGGGCAAACCAGGGAAAATTATATTGGAATCTGACAAGCATATTCGGAGGAGACTTTTAAAGTTTGAGCATTTGCACCTTTTCTGTTGCCTCAACAACCAAAGAGCTCTATGGAATTTAAATCTTTGACTAATTTTGAAAGAGAACCGCAAAAGGAACATTCTTAAAGTTTTGGTGAAATTGGTCCAATGATGCCGCCTGTCTGCTATGTCTTTCAATTGATCAATATGGCTTGAAAAATGATGTTTCAACATCAAAACTTTTTAATTTAGATAGGTAAAAATGAACAAGAGGCCCATGAGGGCCTATGCTCTACTTGGATGGTTCTTTGGTCATTTTCAATCCAGAGCATGTATGTATGGTGAAGATCGGATAGTAAATGGAGGCTCTATTGTGTTCACAAGCTGTTTTATAGCAATTTTGACAATTTCAAGGGCCATAATCCAGTGTTGCAGGGCGGATCTGGCTGGTTTGCGAAAGGAACTGAGCTCTCATCAATATTTAACTACTATCTAAGTTTGGTGAAGATCGGATAGTAAATAGAGGCTCTATTGTGTTCACAAGCTGTATTATAGCAGTTTTAACAATTTCAAGGGCCATAATCCAGTCCTGCAAGGGTTCATCTTGCTGGTTTTCGAAAGGAACCGAGCTCTCATCAATATTTAACTACTATCTTAGTTTGGTGAAGATCAGATAGTAAATAGAGCCTCTTAATGTGTTCACAAAATCTATTATAGCAATTTTGACAATTTCAAGGGCCATAATCCAGTCTTGCATGGGCGGATCTGGCTGGTTTGCAAAAGGAACCGAGCTCTCATCAATATTTTTAAAACTACTATCTAAGTTTGGTGAAGATCGGATAGTAAATGGAGGCTCTATTGTGTTCACAAGCTGTATTATAGCAATTTTAACAATTTCAAGGGCCATAACCCAGTCTTGCATGGGTGGATCTGGCTGGTTTGCGAAAGGAACCGAGCTCTTATGAATATCTAACTACTGTATAAGTTTGATGGAGATACAATAAACAAGAGGCCCAAGAGGGCCAGTATCGCTCCACGGCCATAAGGCAAAAATCAAATCTCCAAACAGCCCTGCCTCCTGGTGGCCATGTTTTTTACCAACAACCATGGCTTAAAGGAATCTTGTAGAGTGTCACCCAAGGAATGTTTCTGCAAAATTATTTGAAAATCGGCCTGACACTTTCGGAGGAGAGGATATTTTAAGTTTTCACTATAGCCATATAAGGCAAAATAGCCCCGCCCTCTGGTGGCCATGTTTTTTTACCAATCAACATGGCTTGAAGGAATCTGATAGAGGTTCACCCAAGGAACATCTCTACAAAATTATTTGAAAATCTGCTCAACACTTTCGGAGAAGAAGTTTTCACTATGGTCATATAAGGCAAAATAGCCCCTCCCTCTGGCGGCCATGTTTTTCGACCAATCAACATGGCTTGAAGGAATCTGATAGAGGGTCACCAAATGAAATTTTCTATAAAATTATTTGAAAATAGGCTGAACACTTTCGGAGAAGGAGGTTTTTTAAGTTTTCACTGGTCATATAAGGCAAAATAGCCCCGCTCTCTGGCGGCCATGTTCTTCGACCAATCAACATGGCTTGAAGGAATCTGATAGAGGGTCACCCAATGAACATTTCTACAAAATTATTTGAAAATCGGCTGAACACTTTCGGAGAAGATATTTCAAGTTTTCACTATAGCTATATAAGGCAAAATAGCCCCGCCCCCCTGGCGGCCATGTTTTTCGCCCAATCAACATTTCTTGAAGGAATCTAATAAAGGGTCACCCAAGGAACATTTCTACAAAATTATTTGAAAATTGGCCTGACACTTTTGGAGAAGAAGATTTTTTAAGTTTTCACTATTTTTTTCTTTTGGTTGCTATGGAAACCGGAATTATGGATGGATCCAAAAAAATTGAAGGAATTTAAGAGAGGACATTGAGAGGATGCTTCCTATGAAGTTTCAACCAAATTGGCCAAGTGGTTAGGGAGAAGAAGTCGTTTAAAGGAAAAAGTTAACGCACGCACAACGGACAATTCGCCATGACATAAGCCCGACTGTGGAGCTAAAAATGAAGACTTTATCGCGTTCACAAGCTGTATTATAGCAATTTCGACAATTTCAAGGGCCATAATCCAGTCATGCAAGGGCACATCTGGCTGGTTTTTGAAAGGAACCAAGCTCTCATGGATACCTAACTACTGTGTAAGTTTGGTGAAGATCAGATAGTAAATGGAGCCTCTATTCCGTTCACAAGCTCTATTATAGCAATTTTGACAATTTCAAGGGCCATAATCCAGTCTTGCATGGGCGGATCTGCCTGGTTTGCAAAGGGAAACGAGATCTCATGGATATCTAACTACTGTAAGAGTTTGATTGAGATACAATCAAAACTGAAGACTGTATCGCGTTCACAAGCAATTGTTTACGGACGCACGCACGGACACCACTCCACGGCATAAGCTCTTCTGGCCTTCTGAGCTAAAAACAGAGCTATATAGTAAATTTTATCTGCAGCATTTCATAATCTTACATTAAACCAGTCAAATGCATAGAAATTAACCATATTTTAGGATTTGTTACACAGGTGTCAAAATTATCAAATTTCCCAAAATTTCTTGTGCCCTCTGCACAGTAAAACTGATAAGCCAGTATACACTAATTAGGCCATTGTTCTGTGAAGTAATCGGTTAACAAGATTTCCCTTCAATTTGACCTAGTTTTTGACCTCATATAGCCCAGTTTCGAACTTGTCAAAGATTTGATGGAGATAAATGTTCGGTGAGCTAAAAACAAACAGCAACTAAAAATCTAAATGGAATTTAAATATTTGAACATTTTTGAAAAGGAACAGACCATCAAAGGAACATCCCTGTAAAGTTGGTCCAGTGGTTTAGAAGGAAATGATGTTTAAAGCTAAAATGTAAACTCACCTGATCTGAAAAATGATACGCTTCCTGTCTCAGACATAAATGATAACAACGTGGGCCAAGCTCTATACTGGTTGCACAGGCTTCACAAATCAATTCTAGCAGTCCTAACGTTAAATCATCCGAATGCTGGGTTTTTTCAATGTGGCTCATAAAATGTCTTCTTTTGTCTGTTATTTAGAGTGAAGTAAAAGAAAACCATCCATCCAATACAGATCCGACAGATGAGCCTCCTGTGCTGAAAGAAGGTAAACTATAAATTCAAAAACTTTAAACTAATGTGATAAAAAGAAAATATAATTGCTATTGCTGCAAAGATAAGTGAAAACATCTAGGACACGTTCTTACTCATCTGCAGCAGATGAGTTTTGAAAATATTGTGGCTAAAACAGAGTTTGTTTACTGACATTGTAAGTAGTTAATAGATTTAAAATGTTCAAAAGATATATTGTATATATATTATCTATTAAGAAGCCCATTTAAGTAGACTGTGCCACCAGTATTTAGCCAGGCCAGACGGAGCATCACCTCAGATTGATCAGGCTCTATTTTGTTGACTGCATAACTCAACATTTTTATCATGATATTCCTTGAATTGGCAATAAACTGTTCCAAATGCAAAACTGGACACAGTGGTAGCAATGGCATCCCCCCCCCAAGTGTTAAAGGTCGTGATTTTACCATTCTGGCTGCTTGGCTGTGTCAGCATAACTATTGATATGATCAAAGCAGGGTTGTACAAAGTAATTTTTCCTAATGTTGGCGAAAGGTATGATCTACTTACATATTTTGCTATGGTTCGGCCAAACATTGAATCATTTCTAAAAAAACGTTTAGAAAGAGGTAGCATTAAATATTACATTTCCGTACAAGTTGAAACATATAGAAATGATATAGATCATGACAACACATCACAACCTCATTTTCGAGGACACACATACATTTTATTAAACTCTGAAACATTCAATGAACATGATTTAAATGAATCTTTTCAGAAAATGTTTCAGAGTTTTGAGACTTATATTAGAGAATCATCTGGATGGTTACTACGAAAGGTTTTACACTTGAAAATACACACAATCAATTACAAACCTTTAGGAGGATCAAGCTTCATTCATTTACCATCGAGTTTGGAACGATCCGAATGTATTATCAACATACATAACAAAGACAACAAATGTTTCTTATGGAGTATTTTAGCATCTTTACATCCTATGGAACTTAATCCTGAAAATGTAGATCATTATACATCTTATGAACACACTCTCAATTTAGATAAGATCGATTTTCCAGTATCCATTTCGCAAATTGATAAGTTTAAAAATCTAAACAAATCTGTTTCTGTGAATGTGTTTGCCTATGAAGATAAAGAAATCATACCACTTAAAATTACTAAACATGTTACTAGACAACATCATGTTAATTTACTGCTTCTTAAAACTGAAAAGGTTTCTCATTACTGTCTCATTAAATATTTAAATAGATTTCTCTCCAGAACCAAAAAACGTAAATCACAAATGTATTTTTGTTCCTATTGTTTACATGGTTTCACTACTGAGAAAGTTTTAAATGATCACACAACTTATTGTTCCCTGCATGGACCACAAAAAGTTGTTTTACCAGATCATAAAAATGCTTTGCTAAACTTTTCTGATTATGAGAAAACACAGGAAGTCCCATTTGTTATTTATTGTGACTTTGAAACTTTGAATACATCTCTGGTATCTTGTGAACCTGATCCGTCCCAATCAAGTAGCACACAAACAAAACATTTAATTCCATGTGGATTTGCATACAAAGTGGTTTCTATTGAACCTGAACATACAAAAAGGACTTGTGTATATCGGGGACCCAATGTTGCTGAAAAGTTTTTAAATTGTTTACTACAAGAGAGCATAGATATACAAGAAAAACTAGACTTTATTCAACCTCTTGATATGAGTGATTGTGATGAGCTTTATTTTCAAATTGCTACAGACTGTTGTATTTGTGAGAAAATGTTTCTTCCTAGTGATATTAAAGTTAGACATCATGACCATGTTTTAAAACAAGATAATTTCCTTGGCGCAGCACATCAAAAATGTAATTTACTTTCACGTCAAAAGAAATTTATACCTGTTTTGTTTCATAATTTAAAACATTTTGATAGACACATCATTTGTCAAGCTATTGGAATGTTCAAAAAATCGAACATCAAATGCATTCCTCAAAATATGGAAAATTATATTTCGTTCAGTCTGGGATCTTTGCGATTTTTAGATTCTTTTGCCTTTCTCCCGTCAAGTTTAGAAAGCTTAGTTGAAAACTTATTACAAGACGGAAAATCTCAATTTCACCACATGCAATCAGAATTTCAAGAACACTTAGATATGCTATTAAGAAAGGGTATTTACCCCTATGATTATGTTGATAATATATCTAAATTTGAAGAATTTCATCTACCTCCAAAAGAGCAATTTTTTTCTAGTTTAAAAAAAGAATCCATCTCAAATTCTGATTATGATTACGCTTGCCATGTTTTTGATGTTACTAAATGTAAAAACATGGGTGATTATCATGATTTATACCTTAAAACAGATTGTATACTTCTTTGTGATATATTTCAACAATTTCGTAGTCTGTGTTTGAAACAGTATGGTCTTGATCCAGCACACTATTACACTAGTCCAGGATTGAGTTGGTCTGCTATGCTAAAAAAGACAAAGGTGTGTTTAGAACTCATGACTGACATAAATCAAGTTCTTTTTATAGAAAGAGGTATACGTGGTGGTATAAGTCAGATTTCAAACAGATACAAGAAAGCCAATAATCCATATGTTGAAAATTTTGATCCATCAAAAAAGACATCCTTTTTGCAATATCTAGATGCAAATGCACTTTATTCTCATTCCATGTCTCAATATTTACCCACAGGTATATTTGCATGGCTTGATCAATCTGAAATTGATGAGTTTGGTGTTAACAAAATTAAAAAAGACAGTTCTGTGGGTTTTATTTTGGAAGTTGATTTGGATTATCCAAAACATTTACATACACAACATAATTCGTATCCATTAGCTCCAGAAAAGAAATTAATTGAATTTAATTCATTATCACACTATGCAAGAAGAATTTTAAACAAATTATACAATAAAACAGATCATGAAAATACCTCTCGATTAACAAAAGTGGAAAAATTACTCACAACCTTGGATAGCAAAAAAATTTATATTGTGCATTATCGTAACTTGCAACTATATGTTGAACTTGGACTGGAACTCAAAAAGATTCATCGCATTCTGAAGTTTCATCAAGAACCATTCCTAGAATCATACATCTCTCTAAACACGGATCTACGAAAGAAGTCAAAATCAACATTTGAAAAAAACTTTTTCAAGCTCATGAACAATGCTGTCTTTGGTAAGTTAATTATTATTAAGAATTTTCAGCATTGAAATGATAATATTGTCATAGAAAATTAAATCAATTCTGAACACTTTTAATTTACTATACTAAATCAAATATTGAATAAGTTTAATTTAATTTAGAAAATATATTCAGAAATGATTATATTGTCATAAAAAATTAAATCAATTTTGAACACTTTTAAAACATTAATTTAGAAAATATATTTAATATTTTTTATATCTTTAACCTCACTCACCTTTTATTTCAGGTAAAACTATGGACAACCTGCGTCTTCACAAGAATGTTGAGTTGTGTCAGAGAGAAGATCGATTGAAGAAATTATCAGCTAAATCCACTTACAAAGGACATAAGATATTTTCACAAGATTTAGTTGCTATTGAGCTTACTCGTGCAAAAGTTTTACTCAATAAACCATGTTATATAGGAATGGCTATCTTGGATCTTAGCAAACATCATATGTATGAATTATATTATAAGTTTCTCTATAAAGTGTATGGAGATACTTTAGAACTTCAAATGACAGATACAGATTCATTTCTCTTTTATTGTGAGACTGAAGACATATTTCAAGACATGAACAAATATCATGATCTGTTTGATTTTTCTGATTTTGATATAAATCATGCTCTACACTCTAACACAAACAAAAAGGTTGTCGGAAAATTCAAAAGTGAAACTGCTGAAAAATGTATTTCAGAATGTGTTGGACTAAGATATAAGCTATATTCATTCCTATGTGATAACAAAGAAGAAAAACGCCTTGACTTGTTTTGATGATAAACGATATCTTCTAGAAGATGGTGTACAAAGTTTGGCCTATGGACATTATAAAATAACAGAATAATATTATTTTTAGTGTATAGAAATATATTTATAAATGTGAAATATATGTAAATATTATCATATAATTATAAATGTTGTTGTTGTTTTTTTGGGTTCCTATAATATTGATATGTAATTAACATGAAACATTAAAATTATTCCCCTCCACCCCCCCAAGAACACAAATGAATCGGTTGAGAGAGTTTTCTTTTTTCGATCATCCTGTGTTACATTTCCATCTTTCATCTGTTGTTTGGTTGTTTTCCTTGTGTTTCATTTTGCTTCGTTGTGTTTCTACAAAAAATCATATACATATATATATATATATATTTATAAGCGTATAATTTATTTTTCCAAAATATTGAATTGATATTATATTTTCCACTATTAATCATGCATCTTTAATGTGGGTTTTGTTTTTCTGCAGCATAAACTTTATAAACAATGTTACTATGTGATATAATTAAGGAAATGTTCAACTCTGAATTAATCTGATATAAATTAATCTATATTTTCAAAGAACTTGTATTTAAAATTAATTACATCTTACCACACATTGAACAACTCTTACATGTCTTGACATTGAGGATTCATCTGTATCCCACCCATCCCCTGCTATTTCATAACCTTCAACACCCTAGATTTAACAAATAAAAAAAAATATGTATTTATATATTGTAACACAATATATCTTACCATAACATCCATTATATGCCTCCCATCTAATTATCCTCCACAATAAAACACTCGTCTTCATCCTAAATTTTACAAAATAAACATACATTTGATTTATTAGCAACAGATTTTGAATGGGTTGTGAAATATAAATCAAGAGAAAGAAAACATAGAAAGAAAGAGAAAATGGGAAGGGAAAGAGGAAGATGGAGAAAGGGTAGATGGAGAGAGAGAGATGTTAACTTACCGATATTTCTTCTATTCTGGCAGCAGTGTACTATTAAAAAAGAAAAAAAAGGATAATGTAAGTATATCATAATAATTGAAAATAATGAAATATTAAGCTGCTTTCAATTATTATGTTATACTTACAAAAGATTGACTATCCTCTGTAGTGGTTTGCGTCGATATACCAGTTATAACTGGAATATTATCTTCTACTATAGTTTCATCTAGAGAGGATTGTTGTTCCTGGTAACAGCTTGGTGCAGATATTGCTAAAGCTTGTTTCAACTTGTGGAGCTTGAAGCATCTGAAATATAATCATTTGTGTTAATAATATAATTTAAATATGTTGTAGAAATGATAATTAATTAATTTATTACATATGAAACAGTCAAAACTTATACTCACATGTTGCGGTTGTTGCTCCAATTTCATTCTCATTGCATAATGGTCAAAGTGGTTAAGCAATGACTTAAAAAAAAATTCATCTTCCCCCAAACTCACATTCTTACATTTAGTGATATCAAAGCTTCCGTTGACGAAAGCTTTAGACTTGTCAGATATATGACAATATACTTTTATTATGCAGAGAAAAACATACTTCTTTTCCTCTACCAAAATGTGCTCTTGTTTTCATTAAAGAACCGTAAGAATTGAAAATTTCACTCAATTCGCTTGCCATTTTGTATTTTGTATTTTTTAAACACTTAAAATAAAGAAATACTAAAAAAAAATGCCTAAGTTTCAAATAGTGTAAAAGCAACCACGTTTTAAAATACTATCAACACGAAAACAATCAGAAAAATGTTACAAGAAATTTATAACAAAATTATTGAGAGAGTGAATGAGAATGAAGGTTTAATATTGTATCTCTTTTATAGACACTATTTGAATATTTAAATATAGAAACGGGTGAGATTGGCACGTATATTATCTTTGAATATTCAAATTAGAAACAGTTAGATGAAATGGCAAGTTTCTATTGGATAAGAAATGGTGATGAGATGAAATGGCAAGTTTCTATTGGATAAGAAATGATAATTAACATCTTATAATGTATTACATCAAATTTAATTTCATGGTTCAGTAATTATTGATCAAAAACATAATCAAAATTGTGCAAAACTAGAATTAATAATAAAAATAAGAAAAAAAAGATTACATCGATAATAATTTCATTACATCATAAAATTAGTGTCAAAAACTATTTGGTGAGCAGACAAAGTTAGATTTATTTATTTAAATATTTATTTCCTCCATATAATGAAGATCAATAATTTACAAAAGTATAAAGACAATATGAAAACAAAAAGAATCCGGACTGGGATTTGAACCACGGACCTCTGGATCGACAGTCGAGTGTGTTAACCACTAGATTATCCCACCACTTGAAAGTATCTCTCTACCAATATATTATATATGTTCCAATAATTATATATTTCATGTGTGTGTAATTCTTATGCTAGCACCATTATTTGAAAAACAATAGACGCTAACACCGCTAATTTGGAAAAACAAGAAAAAAATTCAAACAGAATGGCGTTGTTTTGTATCATGGGAATTCTGTTGGTTTTGAATGCTGTAAGCGCGGAGGATAACTGCCTCAACAATGGTCTTATCCTTAAATGTGCAGAGATCATAAAGAACACAACATTTAGGGCGGCAGAAGTTGTAGTTCTAGATATTGTGAGACTCTTGGGGACGTGTTGGATTGATGTGACGCCCCTTCCCAAACTAGAAAGAATTGAAGTAACGTTCTGCTTGAACTGTAAAGATGTTTGTGACCTAATAAAAACAGATCACGATATCCAGATGTTTGTGAATGGTGACAGCTTATGTAAGTTATTTCTAGATTAAATAATAATTTCAAATTGATTAGCTTTATATTTCAGATATATTGTGATTCCATTCTCCGATACATGATTTAAATCATTCAATAACATATCTCTCCAAAAGAAACAAAGTTCTCATAGTAAACAATGTATTTTGTTTGTTTTAGAGAAACTTTCAAAGGGTTAAATTTATTTGATTTAAAGATAGTGAACTATATTTTGATAAAAATTGTTTCTTTTATAGATTACATCACTTATAGATTATACAACTCTGAAACAGAATACAACTATCTCATCAACTATGCAGAACATGATCCAGACTACTCCATCAACCATCAAAACAGATGACACAACTTCTGAAACATCTACTCTTGTAAGTATATATTTTAGTTTAAATTTTAACATCATATAAATCTGAAAATAATACTTAATCATATCATTTATTTATTCTGTTGTTTAATCAATATTGTGAAGCAAGATGAAATGCAATATTGTGATGAAAGATGAAATGAACAATTTCATCATTTAAGACAATATTCTCAAATATAATATATAGATATAAAATAATGTTAATCTCCTTTCTTTCTTTTTAAAGGAAACCATAAAGTCTTCCACATCTTCTACATCGTCTACTAAAATAGGTGAGTTGATATTTAAACTTATAACACTATTAACCCTCTCCCTTTTTTTTCTTCATATAATAATCAAATTGTGATGGTTCTACAGACGCATCAAAATTTGTAAAACTAGCAATATATTTATTTTGAAAACAATATAACTAAAGATGCTTTCATCATTTGTTATATTGATTTTTTTTATTTTCTTCCTCTTTTGATAGTATAATACTAACATAACATAACATATCATTATAGGTTCAACCAGACAACCACTAACAATGAATCTTCTGCTACTAACATAATATCTACTACAACTATAACAACGGCTGTCAATAATAATTATTCTACTGGCACAATATCTGCTACAACTTTAACAACAGCCTATGATAATGATTCCACTACAACTACTACTACTATTGATATTAACACAGTTGATGATATTGTTACTATTGAATCAAATTATATCTTTGACACATCTGAATCTTGTTGTGTAAACACAAATTCTGATGATTATGAAGGTAAATCAAATTTTTATTTGATAACTATTGCTGTTGTTATTTCATTATTATTAATTCTGTTTGTGTTCTATATGATGAGATATAAAATTGTGAACAAATTCAAAACAAAATATTCTGAATTGCCTGTTTCTAATATAGAGTTAACAGAAATTAGATGAAAACATCTTAAATTATCCATTTTTTGGTCTAGAAAATTACTTTTATTAATTTGGTATTTGTGGTTATATTCCGTGTTGAGTTTTTGTATTTGTTGAAAACATTGTGAGAAAAAACATTCAACAATTTGTTTAAAGAATTTTTTCTTCTATTTTTAGATGTTGTTTTGTACACAAGCATTCCAGCATTTTGCATGTAAGTAGTTCTGATTGTGTTAGTATGTTGGATTCACAGAAGAAAACAACGATGTAGAGAAATCTCCAACTTAAATATTGAGATGTCATCAAGACGATCAAGTGGTGATTCAGTAGAAATGTTTAATTCTTCATCATATCAGTTAGGAAGAATGAAATCGGTATAGATAATATATACTTTGATGAAAAAGATGTAGAAGACTTTAATGTTTCCTTAATAGTATTTATTTGAATGTGTGTTAATGATGATTATATATTATTGTACTTTTACAGCATTATCCATTACTACAATGATTGTATTAGTTTTGACGATTATCACATTATCACGGACAAGCCGAAGAACAAGAAGAAGACTATATAACCATTTACATCGATTACTTGTTCATAGATATCCATTTACAATGATGATTGTTAATTTTTTTTTAGAAGATATTATCATAGACTTGATTTACTAAGAATTAATTTTACTCAAATATTTAACCGCAGATATCCAAGAAGAATTCGTCGTCACCCACAAAGATTACAATATTATTAAGGAAACATTAGAGAAAAGATGGAAGTGATATGCATAACTCGATTATATAATCAAGACTGGTTATATGTTCGAGTTATGCATAGCAATTCTTAAGACTTAAAGCACTTACCTTTTTTTTCACATAAGTAACTTCTCTTGTCATGCTATCACAATTTATTCTTACTTCTTTCAAAAGTTCTATGTGTTTCTGTCTGCAGAGATTCATTTGTTTGTCATAATTATTAATTTTAACATGAATGTTGTTTATTTCCTCACAAATTTTGATTATATGTTTACAGTAACAGATTCGAACATTTCGGTTTTTTAATAAGTATGATTCTCTCTTATCTTGTAAAATTTTCTAACTTTTGTTTATACAACAGCTTTTCCTTTTCT
The DNA here is from genome assembly GCA_031761405.1 of Serripes groenlandicus. NCBI lineage: Eukaryota > Metazoa > Mollusca > Bivalvia > Cardiida > Cardiidae > Serripes > Serripes groenlandicus. The sequence goes on along the minus strand of JASEVX010000609.1, from coordinate 49,203 downwards.
AAAGCTGTTAAATTATTTAAAGAATGATTGTAATTAATTACATAAACAAAATCACTCAAAGCCATTTCAGACACTGTTAAATCACTGCAGACAGAAACACTTGCTAGTATAACAATGTTGTGATAGATTTTTTTCCTTGAAATATATAGCATTTGATAAACATCTTTGACATTGAGTGACTGATAACATTAACTATTGAATCAGTTGTTAGTGTCAAAGATATTAATCAATTTAGTTTTAATTTATCTTAATTGAATAACATTTAACTCAAATATTATTCAATTAAGATAAATTAAAACTAAATTAATTAATCTATTTGAAATTAACAATTTCCTTTCATTAATTCAATGTTGAGAACAATATATCAAAATTCTGCTTTGATATATTGTTTTTAAAAGCATCTACCTCAAACTTATTAAAAATTCATAGATGTATATATGTTTTTAAAAGCATCTACCTCAAACTTATTAAAAATTCATAGATGTATATATGTTTTAACAGTTATTTTTATATTAGAAACTTTATTTATTTTTAAATGTTGAAATTATACACAAAATATAGAAATTCTTTATAAATGATGAAAACAGATGACAATATTACCTCAAATTGTTTAGGTTTGTTTAGTATTACAACATTTTTGAACAATGTCTACAAATATGCAAAATTATCTATTTGAGAAACAAAACATAACCTTTTTTTCTCAAATAGACAAATTTGATTTCCTCAAATGAAAAATTGTTTGCTTAAATATAAAGTAACAAACTTATTAAAATTCATAGATGTATATATGTTTAAACAGTTTATTTGTTATATTAGATTTTTCAAACATTGTCTACAAATACATCAAAATTTGTCTATTTGACAAAAAAAACCTTTTTTCTCAAAAGACAAATTTTGATGTATTTGTAGGCAATGTTTGAAAAAGTCATAGATGTATATATGTTTAACAGTTTATTTTTTATATTAGAAACTTGATTTGTTGTTTAAATTATAGATAAAAATATAATTGCTTATTGCTACAACATTTTTCAAACGTTGTCTACAATGACAAATGTTGTATTTTTATCTATAAATTAACAAATGAGAAATTGTTTGAGATGAACAACTTCTCCTTTTGCTATATTGTTTTCAAAAATAGATATATTCCATAGTTTAACACATTTTTGATTTTCTTTCAATGTTAAAAACAATTCAAACTTTGTTTGTAGATGTATTAAGTAACAAAGGAGAAATTGTTTGAGATGAACAATTTTCTCCTTTTGCTACATTGTTAATGTATAAAAATTTGATTTACTCAAATATATATTATAAATTAACAAAGGAGAAATTGTTCATCTCAAACAACTTCTCCTTTTGCTATATTGTTTTCAAAAAATAGATATATTCCATAGTTTAACTCATCTTTGATTTTCTTTCAATGTTAAAAACAATTCAAACTTTGTTTGTTGATGTATAAAGTAACAAAGGAGAAATTGTTTGAGATGAACAATTTCTCCTTTGCTACATTGTTAATGCATAAACATTTGATTTACTCAACATATATATTGTAAATTAACAAATGAGAAATTGTTTGAGATGAACAACTTCTCCTTTTGCTATATTGTTTTTAACATAGTTTAACACATCTTTGATTTTCTTTCAATGTTAAAAACAATTCAAACTTTGAATGTAGAATGTATAAAGTAACAAAGGAGAAATTGTTTGAGATGAGCAATTTCTCCTTTGTTTCAACATTTTTTCTAACATTGTTTGTAAATGTATAAAGAAACAAAGGAGAAATGGTTTGAGATGAACAACTTCTCCTTTTGCTTTCATAGTTTAACACATCTTTGATTTTCTTTCAATGTTAAAAACAATTCAAACTTTGTTTGTAGATGTATAAAGTAACAAATGAGAAATGGTTTGAAATGAACCATTTCTCTTTTGCTAGATTGTTTTTAAAATAGACAAGATATATCTTTAGTTTAACACATCTTTCATCAAACTCAGAAATCATATTGTTTTACTTTGAATGTGAAATACATATATTTCTTTTAAATTGTCAGAGATTAATATAAAGAAAAAATAATAATTTGTTTAATCTTTTCTCACATTTGCTATATTTCAGAAAGACAAGTCTGTGTGATGTTAAAATGGTGCTTAAATAATATGGTTGTTTTTTTGTTCGTTATTTCATTTTGTTCTTTTATTTCCTTTTAATAAGATACAGTAATACTTTGTATGACGTTAATAATGCTGATCTGTTTGTTGGATGTTATTAAAAGAAATGATTAAATACATTTTAGTTGTTTTGTTTTTTTGTTTTTGGTGTGTTTAAGGTAGAGAGGATAAAAAAAGGGTTACAGCTTCATATAGATTTGATATAACAATGTCTATGCTATTATATCATATCTATAGATAAAAATCTATAAAAATGGTGTCTTTGAATAGGTTACTTATAAGTGTCACAATTGGAATGTTTATATGTTTAAATTAGTGACATTTGTTTGCATATCTTTGATTGTGCTCTAGGGCATATTTGTTTATGGTTCATTGCATAATCCTGTTAATGTCAACAGAAAACATTGCTCTTTGTTTTTATAACAACGACAACACTGTTTATATATGATTTAAATCATGTGCGTGATTGCTTTCTACAATGTGGGGAGTGGGCACCCTGTTTTTAACCTTGCACCTTGTTTTTAACCCTGCACCTTGTTTTTAACAAGGTGCCCACCCCCACTTTTATACTACTGGTAGTAACGATTAATTCAAAATCATAAGAAAAATCTGCAGTATTCGTGTGACGTTGTCCATACATCTGAACCCTTCCCCGAGAAAAACAACATTATGTCATCGACGTGAATCACCCTAAGCATGCCGCACAGGCTAACCAGGACATACACTACGTCTCCTGTGAATTTTCTGTTACAGGAATCATTATTCTATACCTCTATCCTACTGAGACGAAATGTGTCGGCCGGAATTAGTCTGCGCAGGCTGATGTGAGTTGATACATCACGCAGAGACCATAATGTTGGTTTTCTCGTGGAACGGCTCATTAACAGAATATGACTGATGACGAGGAAAGTCTCCAATCACGTTCGTCTTATGGATCATAGTAGGTCTCGTCCTCGTGTTACTTTACGTCTTTTAGTATTACACTCATAACATAACGTGCCAGACTAGTGAAAAGTAACTGTGGTGATGTTTCTTTCAAAATGGTAATAAAGGCTGCCTTCCTTTGCGCTCAGGGTTACAAGATTAGTATTACGACTGACTTGCTGGTTTCAGGATAAATGGATCGGTAGTGCTTACCCAGGAGACGTCGTGATATAAATGGTAAATTGTTGGAAGCGGCGTTAAACACCAAACAATCATTTGTGTTGCTCAGTTGTTTTAAGTGTGTGTAATACCACTAACGGAAATGAGACTCCAGATAACTTACATGCAATATGCAGTAGCCTAATTGAAAACATAGAGACAAAACTATGGAGTCTCACAAAATGAATTCATGCAACAAAACGAAACAAATTTTATCATTATAAAATATCTCATATTCTATGATGAGGTCTTCTCCAAAGGTGTCTACAGCAGATGTATCAAAATCATCTCTATGTGGGGAAAGGGCAGTCATAAATATGAATCAAGACTGAATTAAACTGTTTAGTTATACATATCAATTTATATATAGCCATGGTATAAAGTCATCTATAGGAAGTAAATATTGTTAAAAGTCTCTGATAACGGGTAAACAGCCCGTATACCAGAATCTCAGTAAATTCAAGCAATGAAATCGTTAACAAAAAGAAATCAGTATACACCAATAATAGACCGCTTATTTCAGCCGTCCTGCGTTTTGTTTATTTTCATTATCAATGAGATATTTGTTTTAAACAGTCTGTCTATGTTGCCAAGTTGTCAATACCAATGAGTTTTATAAACAAGAGGGCCAAGATGGCCCTAAATCGATCACCTAATTGTTAGTAAATTAGTAGCAAATATTTAACTGCAAATATCTGGGAAAATTTTATCAGGGAGTGTAAATGAAACTGCAAAGGAGTGGACACTTCTCAAGAAACAGCTTATCAGTAAAGGCCATTTATATCTTGAAATCTAACAAGAACTTTAATAAGAATGGAATTATAAAGTTTTTGTCATTTTGCACCTTTCCTGATGCCGCCTTGCTGCCCTGTTTTTCAACGAAATCAATATGGCTTCAACAGTTTATTTAGAGGGTCACTTAAGGAACATTTCTACCAAATGATCTTGCAATCGCACAAGTAGATTATGGAGAAAAAGGATTTTAAAATTTGGGTATTTTTCTCACTTTCTGATGCCGCAGCAACCAAAGTTATCAATGGAATTTAAATCTTTGAACAATTTTGAAAGAGGACCACCAAAGGAACATTCTTGATTCGTATTATATTTTCTTAAAATCAGACAAACACTTTCATAAAAATGGAATTTTCAAATTTTGTCATTTTGCCCCTTTTCTGATGCCGCCTGACTGCCATGTTTTTCGACCAATCAGTATGGCTTGAACAATTTTTATAGAGGGTCACCCAAGGAACATTTCTACCAAATTATATTTGAATCTGACAGGCAGATTCGGAGGAGAAGATTTTTAAAGTTTGGACATTTTGTCCCCTTTCTGATGCCGCAGCAACCAAAGTTCTCATTGGAATTTTAATCTTTGAACAATTTTGAAAGAGGACCACCAAAGGAACATTCCTGTGATGTTTTGTGGAAATTGTTCTATTGGAATGGTAGGAGTTGGTTGTCATTTGTAGCTAAAAGTTCAATTTACCCCTTTTGAGATGACGCCTGGTTGCTATGATTGTGTAACCAATCAAAACGCCTTAATCAAATTAAATAGAGGATCATTACAGTAAGATTCATATTATATTTTCTTAAAATCAGACAAGCACTTTCATAACAAGAGGCCCATGAGGGCCTATGCTCTACTGGTATGGTTCTTTGGTCATTTTCAATCCAGAGCATGTATGTATGGTGAAGATCGGATAGTAAATGGAGGCTCTATTGTGTTCACAAGCTGTATTATAGCAATTTTTACAATTTCATGGGCCATAATCCAGTCTTGGCGGATCTAGCTGGTTTTCAAAAGGAACCAAGCTCTCATCAATATTTAACTACTATCTAAGTTTGGTGAAGATCAGATAGTAAATAGAGCCTCTATTGTGTTCACATGCTCAATTATAGCAATTTGAACAATTTCAAGGGCCATAATCCAGTCTTGCATGGGCGGATCTGGCTGGTTTACGAAAGGAACCGAGCTCTCATGGATATCTAACTACTGTATAAGTTTGGTTGAGATACAATCAAAAGTGAAGACTGTATCGTGTTAACAAGCTCTTTTATAGCAATTTTGACAATTTCAAGGGCCATAATCCAGTCTTGCATGGGCGGATCTGGCTGGTTTACGAAAGGAACCAAGCTCTCATGGATATCTAACTACTGTATAAGTTTGGTTGAGATACAATCAAAAGTGAAGACTGTATCGTGTTAACAAGCTCTTTTATAGCAATTTTGACCATTTCAAGGGCCATAATCCAGTCATGCATGAGCGGATCTGGCTGGTTTTCGAAAGGAACCGAGCTCTCATGGATATCTAACTACTGTACAAGTTTGGTTGAGATACAATCAAAAGTGAAGACTGTATCGTGTTAACAAGAAATTGTTTACGGACGGACGACGGACAAATCGCCACGACATAAGCCCTTCTGGCCTTTGGCCAGTAGAGCTAAAAATGGAATTTTCAATTTCTGTCATTTTGCCCCTTTTTTGATGCCGCCTGACTGCCATGTTTTTCGCCCAATCAGTATGGCTTGAACAATTTTTATAGAGGGTCACCCAAGGAACATTTCTACCAAATTATATTTGAATCTGACAGGCAGATTCGGAGGACTGACAGGCAGATTCGGAGGAGAAGATTTTTAAAGTTTGGACATTTTGTCCCCTTTTCTGATGCCGCAGCAACCAAAGTTCTCATTGGAATTTTAATCTTTGAACAATTTTGAAAGAGGACCACCAAAGGAACATTCCTGTGATGTTTTGTGGAAATTGTTCTATTGGAATGGTAGGTGTTGGTTGTCATTTGTAGCTAAAAGTTCAATTTACCCCTTTTGTGATGACGCCTGGTTGCTATGATTGTGTAACCAATCAAAACGGCTTAAACAAATTAAATAAAGGATCATTACAGTAAGATTCGTATTATATTTTCTTAAAATTAGACAAGCACTTTCATAAAAATGGAATTTTCAAATTTTGTCATTTTGCCCCTTTTTTGATGCTGCCTGACTGCCATGTTTTTCGCCCAATCAGTATGGCTTGAACAAATTTTATAGAGGGTCACCCAAGGAACATTTCTACCAAATTATATTTGAATCTGACAGGCAGATTCGTCGGAGAAGATTTTTAAAGTTTGGACATTTTGTCCCCTTTCTGATGCCGCAGCAACCAAAGTTCTCAATGGAATTTAAATCTTTGAACAACTTTGAAAGAGGCCAACCAGAGGAACAGTCCTGTGATGTTTCACGGAAATTGTCCTTGGAGTTTGGGAGGAGATGATGTTTAAAGCTAAAAGTTAACACCGGACGGACGGACGGACGACGGACAAAAAGTGATCAGAATAGCTCACCTTGAGCCTTCGGCTCAGGTGATCTAAAAATAGTCTGTTAACAAAATAATTCGGAAATTAATATATTATGGTTATCGCTCATTGTTTTTAGTGGTTTCAATAATGAAGCACTTATGACCAAGGAGTTAACAAAACTTTCAACACTAAGGAAGTTTCTTTTTAAAAGTCTATCTTTGTATCAAAATGTTTAATATCAATAAGTTTGTTTTAACTAGTCTATCTATGTAACCAAATGTTCAATACCAATAAGTTTTTTAAAAAAAAAGTTTGTTTACACGATAACTCTTAAATTAAAAGCTTTAATTTACAAAACAGTTAACCAAACTTTCAATAGCAATGAGTTTTAGAAGAAGAAATAGTCTGTCAACAGCATAACTCTGAACTTAATATATTATAAGTATCCTTCTTTGGTTGTTAGTGTTTTTATTAGTGAAGCAGTAATCACAAAGGAGTTAACCAGATTTTCAATACTAATGAGTTTTAAAAGAAATAGTCTGTCAACATCATAACTCTGAAATTAATATATTATGAGTATCCCTCATTGGTTTTTAGTGTTTTCTTTAGTGAAGCACTAATCACAAAGGAGTTAACCAAACTTTCAATACCAATGCGTTTTATAAAATAAAGTCTGTTTACACGATAACCAATATAGGAATGCAATGTGGTCGAGTGGTTAGCGTCGGGGATTTCGAAACCGGGTGTCACAGGTCCGATCCCCAGTCACAGCACTACGGGCATGGTGGAGTGCCCTTGGACAAGGCACGTTTTCTAGCATAGTACTGGTTTGTTTATCCAGGGATCATGAATAAGTGAACTGTCGCCGTGATATAACTGAAATAATGTTGAAAACGGCGTAAAACACCAATAAATAAATAAATATTGTTTTCATAAGTAAAGCACTAATAACAAAGGAGTTGACCAAACTTTCATTACTATGCTAAATAACAATAATGTTGGGTTTTTTAAATTGTATGTCCCCGTATTTAACCAAATGTGCAATACCAATGAGTTTATTAAAAAAGTCTGTCGTTGTATCCAAAATTTCAATACCAATGAGATTTTCGTTTAGGTTTAGTTTTAATAGTCTGTGTATGTAACCAACTTTTCTATACCAATGAGTGTTATTTTTTGTTTTCTAAATAGTCTAACTATCAACATGTTCATTACCAATGAGATTTTCTTTTAAATAGTCTGTGTTTGTATAACCAAATTTTCAATACCAATGAGGTTTTATTTTAATTATCAGAAAATAATATATTATGAGTTTCCCTCATTGGTTTTTAGTGTTTTCATTCATGAAGCACTAAATACCAATGAGTTAACTAAAGTTTCAATACCAAGGAGTTTTTTTTTTTAGTTCACTATTTCAATACCAATGAGTTTTTATTTAAATAGTCTGTCTATGTATTCACATTTTCAATACAAATCAGGTTTGTTTTTTAATAGTCTATCTATGTAACCAATTTTCAATACCAATGAGTTTTTCTTTATTAATCAGAAAATAATATATTATGAGTATCCCTCATTGGTTGTTAGTGTTTTCATTTATGAATCACTAATTACCAAGGAGTTAACTAAAGTTTCAATACCAAGGATTTTTTTTTAAGTTCACAATTTCAACACCAAGTTGTTATTTTAATAGTTTTGTCTATGTATCAACATTTTCAATATGAATCAGGTTTTTTTTAAAAATAGTCTATTAAGTTCACAATTTCAACACCAAGTTGTTATTTTAATAGTTTTGTCTATGTATCAACATTTTCAATATGAATCTGTTTTTTTTTTAAAAATAGTCTATCTATGTAACCAATTTTCAATACCAATGAGTTTTTCTTTTATTAATCTGAACAAAAAATATATAATGAGTATCCATCATTGGTTTTTAGTGTTTCCGGTTTTTAACTCCTTGGTATTTAGTGCACTAATTACCAAGGAGTTAACTAAAGTTTCAATACCAAGGATTTTTTTTTAAGTTCACAATTTCAACACCAAGTTGTTATTTTAATAGTTTTGTCTATGTATCAACATTTTCAATATGAATCAGGTTTTTTTAAAAAATAGTCTATCTATGTTTGTTTGTTTGTTTGTTTGGAGTTTAACGCCGCTTTCAACAGCTTTGGTCATATCACGGCGGTCAGTGCACCTACCCATGTTTTCCTGGCTTTCCCACACCAGTACTTACACAACACTCTTTCGAAGCCACTAACTACTTTCTCACATAGATCAGAGGTGAGAGGCAATGGAAAACATCGCCCGAAAGAATGTCGCCGGTCTATCTATGTAACCAATTTTCAATACCAATGAGTTTTTCTTTTATTAATCTGAACAAAAAATATATAATGAGTATCCATCATTGGTTTTTAGTGTTTTCATTTATGAATCACTAATTACCAAGGAGTTAACTAAAGTTTCAATACCAAGGAGGTTTTTTTTAAGTTCACAATTTCAACACCAAGTTGTTATTTTAATAGTTTTGTCTATGTATCAACATTTTCAATATGAATCTGTTTTTTTTTAAAAATAGTCTATCTATGTAACCAATTTTCAATACCAATGAGTTTTTCTTTTATTAATCTGAACAAAAAATATATAATGAGTATCCCTCATTGGTTTTTAGTGTTTCCGGTATTTAACTCCTTGGTATTTAGTGCACTATTTACCAACGAGTTAACTAAAGTTTCAATACCAAGGAGTTTTTTTTTAGTTCACTATTTCAACACCAAGTTGTTATTTTAATAGTTTTGTCTATGTATCCACATTTTCAATACCAATCAGGTTTTTTTTTTTAAAAATAGTCTATCTATGTAACCAATTTTCAATACCAATGAGTTTTTCTTTTATCAATCAGAAAATAATATATTATGAGTATCCCTCATTGGTTTTCAGTGTTTTCATTTAGGAAGCACTAATCACCAAGGAGTTTCACTTTACATGCACATAGTTTAATCTGTTAAACGTTTTGGATTGGATTGTGGAACGCCTACAACGCGTCGTGTATCGTTCATTAATTGAATGTTTAACGTAGTTGTTTAGTTTTTCTTGGTAGTATACTACTAAAACGTAGGACCCAGACTGCGAAACACGCAAATAATATTAACAGATAACTGATAAGCTTCCCATGTGAATCAATGGTGGGAGACAAAAGACAATGATACACAATGTCGTATGTCAATAATCATAGGGAGCTTGTAGGCTAGAGAAAAAATTATTGCGTAAGGACACATCGGCCGAGGATTGAACCGGTTGTATCGTTAAGCTATTAGAGCTCTATTAAATATTCACGCGCGGTTCAGTACATTAAATGAGCAATGGTTTAACAGTAAAATTTAAAAGAAAATATAGATAATTAATAAACTAAAAGTAAATCAAAAAATTAAAGTAGAAGTAAATGTACTATGGCAACGCTTTTAACGGCCCCCACTTTTAAGATGATAGTGTGCGCTTTTCCAAAAAATATTTATGACGTTGTGTCAAGTGATAAAAAAAGACAACATTTTCTATTCCTCACATATACGCTGCAGCAGACAGCTTTTTGAAAACATTGTGATAAAACAAGAAATTGCACACAATGTTATAGTCATACAGTAGGTTAAACGTTATCCATTTAATTATAGAGATTTTCTATGTTTTCACAAGGGACGTAGATAAGAATACTTCCCTGGTTTTGACAAAGTATGTTTAAAGTAGTCTGCTGCATATTTGTCCTATGAGGGAAAGGATTTATTAATTTAAAAAGACTTATAATTTCAAATCATGTTGGGGTTTTTTGACGTTGATAAAAATATATCCAAAAAAGTTAAAAGATATTTATATAAGTGTAATTAGAAATGCATATTTGAGTTGTTATTGCCCTATGGAAGGCTTTTTATATAATTATGAAGTTGAGCGTTGCTGTCGTCCTTTGACGGCTCCTGTATTTATTGTTTGTTCCAATTTCCCTTTTAAAGTTATTATTGTTATAGTTACTTGTTAATTGTTTTTATAAGCTTTACTGGCCGAAGGGCTTATGTCGTGGCGATTTGTCCGTCGTCAGTGCGTGCGTGCCCTGAAAAAGTTAAGTTACAATATGTATTGGAGATGCTATAAAGAGAATAACAATACCTTTGAACATCAACAAAAATGTCAATAAGTACGTTTTAAAGCTTCAAGCTTTTCTTTTACATGGAAAATGACAGACAACCTGTTCCATTCATTTAGGTTACAACAGGGGTTTTATCAATTTGTGGATTCAAAAAATGTTAGAAAATCAGTTCTTGTGAAGAACAATTTAAGTTGATTCTAAAGAATTGAAAGCAGCTACATCTTTGAAAACTTACGTAAAGGTAAGTATGTAACATTAAACTATTATATGATAGTTAGACTTTAAGAAAAAGCGAACATTAAATGAGGAAGGACATAACTCTACTTCTACAAGCACATGCGAAGACTGATAACATTTACCAAGGAAAGGAGGAATGTGAAGGGAAATCAAGATAGCAGATGAAAATCCAGAGAGCTGCTTATAAGTACGGTATGTTTCATGTGTATGCAGGCCTTAATTATGAAATTGAGTCACTGCACATATGTAATACTCAGTGTTTACAAGTACCAACAACAGATACAAGGAAGGATGAACTCACAGACCACAATGAAATATGGAAAATCTTTTTAGATAAAAGTTTCACTATGGAATATGGATCATTTTCTTGAAAAAACGTAAAATGGTATTTAGTACAGTATATACAGTATTGCATATATGTATACATGCAAGCACATCACCAATCATTTGAATTAATACATCTAGTGTTGGGAAATGACAATTTAATGTAATCATAAATAGTTTGTAAGCCAATATAAACTCAGTTACTGTTTAAATTATGACCATTGACCAGCTCATAATTGTTAGGAATTTCTTTTCTTGTAGGGAAAAAACAAACAAATTGAACGATTGTTACTTTATTTAGGCCAATCTTAATTGTAAATAAAAAAAAATCAGGTTCATTTAATGTTTAAACAGAGGAGACCGTGTGTGTCAGAGGGGGATTGTGTGACAGAGAGGAGACAGTGTGTGTCAGAGAGAGACAGTGTGTGTCAGGGAAACAGTTTGTCAGAAAGGGGGACTGTATGACAGAGAGGAGACAGTGTGTGTCACAGAGAGACAGTGTGTGTCAGAGGGAGACAGTGTGTGTCAGGGTGACAGTGTTTCAGAGAGAGACAGTGTGTCGGGGAGACAGTGTGTCAGGGAGACAGTGTATGTCAGAGAGATACAGTGTAGGTCAGAGGGAGACAGTGTTTGTCAGAGGGAGACAGTGTGTGTCAGAGGAGACAGTGTACGTAATAGGGAGACAGTGTGTGTCAGAGTGAGGCAGTGATGTAAGAGAAAGACAGTGTGTGTCACAGAGAGACAGTGTGTGTCAAAGAGAGACAGTGTTTCAGAGAGAGACAGTGTGTCAGGGAGACAGTGTATGTCAGAGAGACGCAGTGTATGTCAGATGGAGACAGTGTTTGTCAGAGGGAGACAGTGTGTGTCAGAGGAGACAGTGTACGTAAGAGGGAGACTGTGTGTTTCAGGGGAGACAGTGTATGTAAGAGGTCGACAGTGTGTGTCAGGGAAGACAGTGTATGTCAGAGGGAGAGAGTGTGTGTCTGCGGTAGACACTGTGTGTCCTAAAGACAGTGTGAATCAGAGCGAAACTGTGTGTGTCAGAACGAGACAGTGTGTGTCAGAAGGTGACTGTGTGTCAGTGTGAGACAGTGTGTGTCAAAGGGAGACAGTGTGTGTCAGAGGGAGACAGTATGTGTCAGGGAGACAGTATGTGTCAGGGAGACAGTGTATGTCAGAAGAAGACAGTGTGTCAGGGAAAGTGTTTGTCAGAGAGAGACAGTGTTTGTCAGAGAGAGTAATCTGAAAATAATATATAAGGAGTATCACTCATTGGTTTTTAGTGTTTTCATGAAGCACTAATCACAAGGAGTTACACTTTACATGCACATAGTTTAATCTGTTAAACGTGATAAAAAAAAGACAAAACATTCAAACAATTTTCTATTCAATTATATCCAGGATAGACCATCTATATACATATTTGCCATCTATATATATATATATATATAACCGCATTATTTGATGATTCCGTCTTTAAGTAAGAAATACAAAAAGTAGTTCTTTTTATTTATTACACAAAATTCTCTACAAATCTCGTTTTTTGTTTCTACTTAAGTTTTAAATGTTATTTATTGTATGAATATATACATTTATAGAACAAAAATGAACATAAAACTCAGCTTTAATTCACATATATAATAACTACGCGTTGGGATTCACAGAACGACACGCCTTAAGGCGTGTGGAGCTGTCTTTTAGGTACTCATTGGGAACTCATTGGTATATATAGTTTATAACTCCTTGGTATTTAGTGTTTCCGGTTAACAATTGATCAGGAACTATGGACTCGATATGACTTCATCAAACATGACCTCGTGATAAATTCCATTCATACATAAAATACGATTTTACATCAATCTCTGTCGGGATGACGGGTCAACACGAACTCATTTATCACTCATTTGTCAGACTAATGACCGAAAGTGTAGGGTAGTAATTATCGAGTTGACAGATAGTGTCGGTATTTATTATTGAGTTGACAGATAGTGACAGAATTTATTATCGGGGATGACAGCCAACATGAACTCATCGATCATGTGTCAACGATGACGGGTCAACACGAACTCATTTATCACTCATTTGTCAGGTTAGTGACCGAAAGTGTTGGGGAGTAATTATCGAGTTGACATTTAGTGTCGGTATTTAATTATCGAGTTGACATTTAGTGTCGGTATTTAATTATCGAGTTCACAGAAAGTGTCATTATTTATTATCGAGGATGACGGGTGAACACAAACTCATCGATTATGTGTCAGCGATGACGGGTCAACACGAACTCATCCATCATGTTTGACAGGTCAGGGTCAGGCAGTGCTGTGCAGGATCAGCAACAAGGCTGTGAACGCTTCTTAACATTATTTTGTCCGTTATTTCATTCCAGACATAAGACCTCCCACCAGAATGAAGGCACCTTACGAAGAGACGACGATAATGCCGTTGCCAATCATATTCATGCTGGACCAATTTGCCAACCATTTACTACCAATACCGCTTGAAAGTACCCAACAATTGTTAAAATCATCAGGGATTGGACAGTGTGTTGTTAAAAATCTAAAAGTGGTAATATCCAGAGAAAACAGTTAATTTGTGTTGTCACCTAAATTGTTGAGAGCATTGGGAGAAGTCGGTTTAGTGACTGTAAAAGATGAACACGTTTATTGTGGAATTTCGGGATCAGTAACTAAGGTAACTTGTGAATATTTAACATATCAAGTGTTAAATGTATTACTACCACACAACATTGTACGGCAGACTCCTTACAATCAACTTATAATTAATTTAAGTGAAAAGGAAAGATCAAATTGTAATGCATATACCGAAAAACACTAACACGGCATTTATTGAAATATTTTAACCAACTTATCAAATACTCGATAAATACAACTAGAACAAAATCATTAACTATTGACTATAACTTAATTTGAATTCAAACAGTTGAGACTTAATCCCATGCACACAAACTTCTACCATTTATTTCAGTGGTACATTTGTCTTTTGTAGATATAATTTTAAAATATACATTACTAACGTTAGTGCATTATTAATTATAGTGTTTACATACGCATGTACTTGATATGCCGTCACTTTAATACAAAATTCATTAATTAAATACATATATAAATATTTTAACTAACTTTTTAAATACTCGGTAAATACAACTGGAACAAAATCATTAACTCTTGTTCTTGAGACTTTAAAAATAACATTTATAATATTGGTGCCGATTGCCCTACCGTTTTAGGTAATATTTATAAATCCGCCATTTAAAGTTGACCTATTTAGAACGTACTGCGTAAGCGCATTTATCATTAAATAACCGACCTTTTGGCGCGGTAGAGTTCGTTTTACATAGAAATTCTGGGACCTTTCTAATTTCATTTTATCCTCCATTTCATTCTGACGTCGTTAGCTGATCATTATGCCTCTTTATATGCCGAGTTTAACAAAAGTTTTTCTCCAAAATCAAAGAAAATGTTTGTTTGTGTGTAACACACCCATCTAGCAAACTAAAGCATGAACTCCGTCCGACATCAGTCGTTATTTCAGCGTTCTTTCGTCTACGGGCTTGTGTTTGATAGTATCATGCTCCCGAAACAAGTTTGTGTACGTGTGGTTCGTGAAAAATCACCGGAAATGAACATTCACTTAAAACAAATGAATACGCTTGTACATCACAAGAAGTAGGTCAATATATACTGAAGAATCCGCTTACACAACACACAGGTCAATAATATTGAATACGGTCGGCAAATCGATAGGATCTGTTAGAATGTCATCCGAGTTTGCATAGTCGCAGAATTCGTTATCTTTCACAAAATTGTCAAATGTTTCACATTCGAACCATTTCCGTTATCGAGCTTTAAATCGTGCCACTCTCTTATTTTTCTATAACATTTTATCATGGAAAAGGATTAAATCAACTGACACATGTGTTTATTGAAAAATTG
Organism: Serripes groenlandicus; assembly: GCA_031761405.1. Lineage (NCBI taxonomy): Eukaryota > Metazoa > Mollusca > Bivalvia > Cardiida > Cardiidae > Serripes > Serripes groenlandicus. The sequence goes on along the minus strand of JASEVX010000609.1, from coordinate 33,971 downwards.
CATCAAACATCAACAATAATTAATTACAATACAATGGTTGAAAGGTAAATAAGTCCTGGACTTCAAAGGCATCACTCCATTTTTGTGTAATTCCCTGACCCTAGTGGAATTGTTACAAGACTCGGCCATTAGAAGTGTTATCAAATGGCTCAGTGCATATATATTTTGACAGTTGCAGTTCTATTAATATTACTAATAATTTCAACGGTCGTTTTGAGTGCACTGTACGGAGTTTTAGGCCGTTTTCAACAGCATTTTATGTCCAATCACTCTCACAGTTCACAAACTCATGGGACCTGGGAGAATCAACCCAGCTATGCGTTAGGACTGAAGACAGTGTGGAAAGATGAGCCATTGCTAATCATGATTTTAAAGGTCGTTTTGTTTGTATTGTTGGGTGTTTTAGGCCGTTTTCCACATCATTCCAGTCATACCACCCCGTCAGTTCACAATTGGATAATTATTCTACACAAGGAAGGGTCACTGATATCTTTATATCACTGATATAATAAGTATTATTTCTGCAGTTCTCAAGGGGGACCAGACCTTATAACCACTACATAAACATGATGATATGTATAATTCTGAGTGATCAAAGGACATGAGTGATTTCAGGAGCATTTATGATTATGTTAATGAAAATAAAATTGTGTGACATGTTATAAAATACCTCTAATTTTTCTCTCTTCTGGCAGCAGATCAAATGAATTTTTTGTACTCTCACACTGATACCTATAATGGTCCCTCTGACATTTAACCTTTGATATGTGTTCTTGATAATTTTGAATTTTTTCTGCTTTTTCTTCCTCTTCCAAATTTCCTGATCTTGACAAGATATGTACATGTTTTTGGCAATTTAAGCACAAATCTGTAGCTGGTTTCATAACCAATAGATATGGGCACTGATCAAGCCATATTCTCCTAAAAGTTGAAGCACTAACCTTCCTTCTGTTTTCATGATCAGCAGCATTAAAATAAAGATAGTATATGTCTGATTTGTTTTTGTCGGAGGGTAGAAGAATGTACTTTTCATTATAGTTTGGTGTCCTTCCTGGTAATGGTAAACTATTTTGACTACCATAGTTGATAAGAAATGTTTTTACATATGCCACATCATCCAAAGAAAGTGAATGTTTTGGTTTTTTATTATTGTTTCCATGGACACGTGGATCTAAGCCATTCTGATCTAAAGATCTGGCAATTCTATCGACAGTTTTTCTGTTTATACCATGTGCAAATGCAAACACGTTTCGGCAAACAATAGTTCCAGCAATATAATAAGTCTGCTGAGGCTTTTCTCTTTCTTTTCTTTTCCTTTTATTACCAACTGTTAATGAACTGCTGTTTCTCTGATTAAACAGTTGAAATTTAACAATCATATCAAGTTCTTCCTTGTTTTTTTCTATACAAGACAGACGATAGGAAAGCAGGTCTTTCCAGTTAACAACTGTACTGCAAGCTTTTCCATGATAACGTGTACATCCACATCCATTTGTCTGAAAATCTCTCTGTTTTATTTCTTCAGAGTCCAAAACAACATTATCACAAATATTTTCTTCAGAGGCACAGTCACCTTCAATGTGAGGATAATCCTCTATATCGGAAACAACAGGGCTTAAATCGTCATCACTATCCGGAGTTTGTACATTACCGAAATACAGGGAATTCACGACCTCCAATTCTTCATTAAATTCAGTGTCATTGTACGATAAAAATGCATACGGAATTGTGCTTGCACACGAAGTTTGGCTACATTCCATGATAATTAGGTTTTAAACGTGCTACATGATTAAAAAATACTTTGTTTACAATAACACAAACCAAAGGTCATTATTGTTTATAAATATTGTTTCACTTGACAACTCGATTTCTCACTTCCGGTTATCCAAAATATTGCATTTCAGGCCATTTCACCAATTAATCGAGCAACATGAACACAACTAATAGATAAATACTATAACTATAACTTACCTGATCATAAAATATCAATTTTGTCAGCGTGGATCAAGTGTGAGGTGAATTATCCCATGTTGTATATCAATCCAAAATAAACACGTCTAATTAGGTCAATTTACGAAAGGGCAGTAATTCATCCGAACTATTTGATAAAAGGGACGCATTCGATTCTGCATACATGTAACTTGACGGTTAACATGATTTCTAGCGAAGTTTGTAAAAAAATGTCGGAATTTTGGTTTTCTTAACGGACCAAATTACTATTTGATACCCATAATTGTCGCATTTTTTAACGTTCATCTTTCGACGCGTTTTCCCGCAAATGACGTTTGCCGCAATTGGGCACAAAATGTCAAAACACGCCACATATTTGTACACTAGGATCAAAGTAATAAATTGTTGAAATATTCTTTAGTTTGAAACTTTCAAATTTTATTTTTACCAACAAGAGATGATTCAATCGTGTCAATATAGTTGCAAAAAATAATCCATTCTAAGTTTCTTCTTTAACTTTTAAGTATTTGGCATACTTTGATTGCATACCAGGATCAAAGTATGTTTAGTACTCAACATTTCAATTAAATTCCTATTTGCCTATTTCATCATAAGTATAGTAAAAGAATTAACTGGGGAAAAAAACACAGTTTTCCGTTGTGAGGTTTGATATTTTCTGGTTTAGAGCATCGATAACACCCGAGACAGTACTGGTTGTCATAGCAGAAATTTGCTTCTCGAACGTTGTTTTGAGGACGTCACTGATACGTGAAATGTCATCATCACTAAGTTTGAATGTTGGCATTTCTGACATGTTTGAACTGTCAAGATTCTGTTGATTGTCAGGGTTCGAGTCGGATGAGAATAGACGTGACTTTTTGACGTCGATAAGAACCAGTGGAGATGATGCTTCCCTTTTCTTTTTGTCGGTGGATACAGTAGAGGGCGTCAGTTCAGAGTTCATAGCAACGTACACTTTTTGTGCAGTATACTTTTGAACTGGTTTAGCGCGGCACGTGCACACCGTGCGATTAGAGTCTATTTATAGGGTCACGCCTATAATGTTAAGGATAGTGTGTACTATCAAAGTTAACTATGCGTAACTATGGCGAAAAATCAGATAGCGAATTTGTTTATTCCGAAATGTACCTTTGTCATGAATGTAGGTTTTCGTCAAAATCCCCAATCCTTAAATACACCATTCAAGAAGTTCCTGATCAGGTTGTTAGGAGGAAACAGCTTCAGTGTTTACGCGAAATCCCTGGTTTATAGTCCGCTAGTTTTTAGTTATGTGTCCGACATGACACCGGAAGTAGAACCTGACAACGTACTGTTTAATCCTTCTATTTCATTGTTTGTATGTACTCCAACCACTAGCTCCCCAGTTCTGTAAAACTGCGCCCATTTCTATTTGGATTAGACAAAGACATAAAATACAATTGAAAAACATAAGAATAAGTACCGGTATATTGTTAAATAGAATTTCCCCAAAAATAGATTTTTTTTAAACCAGTTTCTAAAAATTACAGTGACTACATACAGCTACTGTGTCTATTTAACAGCCATAGGAGGGCCACCTCCTGAGCGTTTTCTCTCTTGTTTTTAGCTCGCATATGAACAAAGTGCAAGGTGAGCTATTGTGATCACATTTTGTCCGACGTCCGTCCGTCTTATATGAACACTTTAAATTTTGATAGTATGGATGACGTTGCCTGTAAAAGTTTAACAGGCTTTTCTTATCATGAATTTAATGACATCTGTATGCATATACAATCCCATGTAAAAAAAACTTGTATAAGAACACCAAAAAAAATATTGGAATATTCCTGTTTAAATTAAAATCTGCCATTTCAAACAGCTTGCTGTCAACAATACTACACATTTCCAGACACAGCATCAGGAGAGCAATTTCCTCTGTGAGACAAGCACTGTTAAAATATTTTGTACCATTTTATCTTGGATTTGAATCTATTACCAGAGCTGAAGTGATAACTAAACACAGAACCCAACTATCTAAATCTCTTTTTAATGCTGAGGATGAAATGATACTAGTTCTAGATGGCACCTACATATATGTTCAAAAAAGTAACAATTTTTCGTTTCAACGTCTGTCATACAGTATGCATAAGTCAAGATGTCTTGTGAAACCAATGGTAATTGTGTCAACTACCGGCTATTTCATTGATATCCTTGGTCCCTATGTTGCTAAAAACAATGATGCTAGTATTCTCAATCATATTATGAACAGAAACATTAAAGACATCAAAGATTTTGTACAGGAAAGAGATATTTTTGTAGTAGACAGGGGATTCAGGGACTCATTGGATTTATTGGAGGAAATGGGAATTCAAGCATCAATGCCAAAATTCATGAAAAAAGGAGACAAGCAGATGGCTGATTTGGATGCTAACCAGAGCAGAATGGTTACCAAGGTAAGACAACATGAGAGCCGTTCCACGAAAAAAAAACCATTATAGACACTGCGTAATGTATCGACACAGATCAGTCTGCGCAGACAGCACAGGCTAATCCGAGCCGACACATTCCATCTCGGGGGGATAGAAGTATAGAGTAATGATTACTGAAACAGAAAATCCACATGAGGTCAAAAGTGTCTGTTCGGGTCAGCCTGCGCGGAATGCTTAGACTGACCTGGGTCGATACTTTACGCAGAGTCCACAATGTTGTTGTTTTTTGCGGGACGGCTCATATCTAATTCCAGTGTTTTCAAAGTATTCAACTGTTTAAATTGGAAAAAACATATTTATTTATGTTTTTTTTTGTTTATCCTAAATTGTTTGGACATTTAGCATAAACCACTGTCTGTAGACGACTTTTGAAAAGAAAGGGCAGAAGGAGGAATTGATCATAATGAGCAATTTCTCCTTTTGTCACAATGTTTTGAACTCCATTCAATTGTTGTACCTTCCATAACAGAGAAGTGTCATATTTTAATAAGTCATTATGTTTTGATTTTTTATCTCAATAGTTAACATTACACAAATATTAAGTATCTTCAATACAAAATCAAAATCATTTTGAGGAAAGGAGAAATTACTTATATTATAATTTCTATTTTTCTGACAATGATTTTTGAGTATTTTTCATATTTACCACAGCGTTTTCAAATGATATTCGCTGCACAGCTTTCACAGGTTGTCTGTTGTTTTTTTAATAAATACAAAGAGGAGAATAGTTTGTTTACGAATAATGTTAAATCTCGGTTGCAGATAAGATGGGTGGTAGAATCAGCTAATGCCAGAATTAAGAGATTCAAGTACCTGGAACGAGTTTTACCAACAAACCAGATCCCCTTTATTGGTGATTATATCAGGATTGTGTGTGCGTTAAGCAACATATATTTTCCACCACTCAACAGAACTACCACAAGTGACGCTGACCTTGCACGAACAATGAAACAACGATGTAATGAGGTATACTTTTACAATCACATTTTAATTATAACATTAACCCTTTAACTTAACCCTGCACATTCTACTCTAATCAATCTTACCCAAATGCCTATGAAACTGAAACAACAATAACATATATATCAAATACCTGTAATACAGAATATATATTTGGAGTAATTTAAGCAGAGTAATTTGAGGACAGCCATAACTTACATTTTTAAAGTCTTTTGTCCTGTAATTGAGACCTAAATTGTATGTAATATGGCAGCAAACATTTTTTTTATAAAATTACGCAAAGTCTGCAAAAGTGTGGACAAAAAACATCTGGAAACGCTGGCCAGTGCGGTATTTTTCAGAGGCACTGGACTAAATCAAGAATGACCAGTCTAAAAGATTCGGATTCCGTATGTGTAAGTGCAAGAAAAGGAAAACACACCACAATATAATTCTGTGACTGTTTTCTCCCATAATGTTAATTGAAAGTTTGAGTTCGGACAAAAAGTTACAATCAACCAGAATTATCAATGTTTTGTATGTGGTATGCTGTATGCGGTCACTCAATTTCATAATAAATTGACAGTATTTAAGTATGACTCGCAGGGACAAAAAGTGTACTAGTTAAAAGACAATATCACCAGTCTGGGACTACACAACTAGTGTTCACGACGCAAACTGCTGCATGATCCCTCTTTGGGTTAAGCAGGACATAAATAACTTGAGCTTAACGAATATTTTACATTAGTTTCACTTTGATATTTTCAACTTTTAACAGGTGTACCAGCTAAGTGAACATGATCTTGTATAACCATTTTTATTAAATTATAAAACATTAATTAGATACTACTTGTAATATAATAGTAACTTATAAGCCAATGGGACAGATGTGTTTGCCCTTTAAACTAAACTGTATTTCTTTATAGGTGTGTACTGTAAATCACTGTCTGACATTGTAAAACTATTTAAGGTTGAAAATCTACCTTGTTACTGTTGCCACTTGCTGAAGCAGCTTCTATCTCCCAACTCTTCCGGACACCTTGTTCCAAACTGCAAATAAGTAAAAGGATGCTGCAAGAAGTAAAGAGAGGACACTTAAATGGTGCTATTATATACTTTATGTAGTAAAATCAATGGGGCATAAGTAAGTATAGTTAGAAAGGCAAGAAATAGCCCCGACAAAAGCGGGACAGACAAACAAATGGTGAAAAATCAAGGCAGCGGAAGATTGTTCATAATATGCACATCTCCACTTGTTTGTGAAGCTTCCCACAAATTTTCAACCAATTCAAGTCAGTTGTTACTGAGAAATAGCCGGGACAAAACCTGGACGAACAGACGGACCAAGTGCTCCCCCGATTTTTTCCCCGAGGAGCATAATAAATTATTCTGCTTCTGCATGATAATATCATAGTCACTGAATATATCTATTTCAAAGTAGTCTTAATACATTTTGTGATTAACAACTTGAATCAGAGTTGAGATACAAAATGACATCATAAAGATTTATGTGAATTGGGTGTTTACCCCATTGTTTTTCATACAATTGGTGGGGTTTTTAAATTCAAGTAACAGGGTTAATTTTACTCTATCATTTTTATTAAATTGCTATTTTGTACAACTTGAAATCATCGTGGCAAAGGGAGACATAATGAGCAAATTCTCCTTTTTTCACAATATTTCAATGTTGTTTAACTAATGATTCAGTTCTAAGTGTTGGCAAATCTATATATGGCTTGAACAAATAATGTAGAGGGTCAGGTCAATAAAGGAAAATTTCTGCTAAACTATCTTGAAATTCAAAAAATTACTATCATGAAAATGAAATAATTAAATTTGTAATTTTATCCCTTTTCTGATGCCACCTGCAAGTCATGTTTTTCAACAAATAAATTATAAGAAATTCATCAGTTTATCACAGAAACTTAATTATCTGCATGGTAAACCGATAGTCCCCTTTAGTGTAACTAGCGCAGGACCATTGTGTCTAGTTGCGCAATAATTTTGGGGGATATATCTTTTAAATCAAAGAATAAAGAGGCCTACAATAAACTTTTTACGTTAAAAGAATTAAAAACAGCTCTGAAAAAGTGCTATGATACCGCTCCGGGTTCAGATGATATACACTATCAATTACTTAAACATTTACCTTTTCGGTCCCTTTCTTGTTTACTTGACGTTTATAATCAGATTTGGCGAACGGGAAGTCTCCCGGGTTCTTGGAAAGAGGCCATCGTTATTCCAATTCCCAAACCTGGTAGTTATCGCCCCATAGCCTTAACCAGCTGCATATGTAAAACCATGGAAAGAATGGTCAACGACAGACTTGTTTGGTTTCTTGAAAAGAACAAACTTATCACAACTGTCCAGTCTGGTTTTCGTAAACATAGAAGCACAATGGATCATTTGATCCGTTTTGAAACTTTTATCCGTGAAGCTTTTATAAAAAAGGAGCATGTAGTCTTCTTTGACTTAGAAAGTGCATATGACACGACTTGGAAGTATGGAATTATGAATGACCTCTATGCTTTCGGCATAAGAGGTCGCCTTGCTTATTTTATTTCTGCATTTCTAACTGACCGTCAGTTCAAAGTTCGTGTAGGGGTTGGTGATACTTTTTCTGAACCACACGAACAGGAAATGGGTGTTCCTCAGGGATGTGTTCTTTCTGGTACACTTTTTATTGTTAAAATTAATAACATTATTAAATCTGTTAACCCTGGAGTTGAATGCTTTTTATATGTTGATGATTTCTGTATTTGTTACAGATCAAAAAATATGCATACAATTGAAAGACAATTGCAACAAGTTTTGAATAATTTACAAAAATGGTCAAACGAAAATGGCTTTAAATTTTCTAAAAGCAAGACCAAATGTATGCACTTTGTCAACTTCGTAAACACCACCTAAATCCAGATTTAACACTAGATGGCTGGCACTCGTATTGAAGTTGTGCCTGAATTTAAATTCCTTGGTCTATTGTTTGACCCAAAACTGACATTTATTCCTCATATTAAATATCTTAGAAATAAATGCCAGAAAGCATTAAATCTTTTACTTTAGTATTAGAGTAAATGGGGTAGAGACTTTGTCTTACTTATAAATAAGATGTTTGAAAACAGCTGTGAAAGAAAATAACTGAAAAACAACTATAAATAAGTGAATCTCCTTTTCCCTGGATGTTTTATCATTTGTCTAAAATATTTGTTTAATTCAATTTTTTTTGTCAGGCTATAATTCGTATTTCGATTTTACAAAATCAATCTGAAGGGACAAACAAAATAATTATAGAAATCATAAATATTTCTTATTTACTGGTCCAATTTCTGTTACTCAATAATTATAAAAAAAAAGTTCTTACAGTAACGGGATTGAACTCGGATGGGTTTGACCACAGACTTTCGCTCTACCAACAAGGCCATTCCGCCATCGTTGATAAAAATGATGTACTATTTACTTTTATTATAATAGTATAGCATAAACAATCGTAGATTACATGTAGGCCTATATCTATAGATAAATATACATTAAAATCCTTCATATTCTTTTAAGCGGCCTTATATCTTTAGGAGATTTACGCTAGACCTATCTAGTATTTAAATGTGTATAATAAAATGCGTTGTGTATATCTGTCCTAAAAATTATAAATGCTATGACTATGAGAGTTCGTGTTCAAAGTCATTTTTGTTTTAAACAGCCCGCGATTTGTTGTCTTGAAGATCGCCAAGGCAAGGGCAATTGTCGTGTTTTCAATGTTTTCTTCGAAATAAGTCGTAATTATTTGTTATGTTTGTTAATAAAACATACATAAGATATCTTGCCTCCAATTCAGAATCCATTACGAATGAAATCCAGTATTGTCATATATTAAACACTATCGAAACTTTGAGAATTAAATTCAAGATAATACTGTTTACGGTAAAGCAATGTTGAAGAAAAAGATGACGTCATAAACTTGGAAATTTCCCCAACGTCATACGCTATGTCACTAATACAGGTTTTGTCGTGGACAGGCTTAAATACATTTACTTAAACAATAAATACCTGTTTATTTAACTCCACTCACTCGTCTCCGCTGGGACACTTCGTAGAAGAAATTTTCGCGGAAGTGCTCGATCGTGGAATCAAAGGGTACCAATATTGTTGGTGCCCGTTTTATTGATTGGTACCCTTTTAATTTCATTCTTACAAGTCCATTCGTTTAGTTGCATTCGTCAATATGATTAGTGCTAAGTTTAAATACGTATGTACTTTAAGTTTTACGTAGGCACTTACCATTAAGCAGTAAATGGAAGGCAACTAAAAGTTGAAAACAAAGACAAATGCATTAGTCATTTATAAGTATGCACTTGTCATTTAGACGAATACAGTTGTCAGTTACATGAACGGAATATTAACTTAAATACCCTTCCATATGTACTAGTTTATCAACATTCCTGAATACAAATTCGAATTAAGCTTTACTGATTTAGCATTATGTACATTTTGATTTAGATGTTAAGATCATAGGTAAAGATATAAAGATCATGAATAAAGATTTTAAGATCAAATAAAATTACATCTGACCTGATGTATGACATACTTAACATTAACAAGAGGGCCATGATGGCCCTGGAATCGCTCACCTGATTTTTAGCTCCACTGGCTGAAAGCCAGTCGAGCTTATGTCATGGCGAATTGTCCGCCGTGCGGCCGTGCGTGCGTGCGTAAACTTTTTCCTTTAAACGACTTCTTCTCCCTAACCACTTGGCCAATTTGGTTGAAACTTCATGGGAAGCATGTGTGTGCTATTCGACCGATGTCGTTATTGCCTGGACTAGGGGTCGCAAACACAACAAAAGGGCCAAGATGGCCCTAAACCGATCATCTGAATATGGAAATCAGTTACAAGGTTTCCGAAGAGTCAGAGTATGACGGTCTTATGTTAAAACTAAATGGAAGTGCAGCAGGTCATGATAATCCAAAGCTGAAAGAACAGTACATTACAGCTCGAGTTACTTTAGAAAGCAGGTCAGTAACTGATACAGAAGCAGTTAAACCACAATTGAATGTGTTAAATTTTAATGATAGAAGTGTTGAGCCATCGTCAACTTCATCTCAGTATTCAGATGATCAAAGTAAGCAAGCTTCATTTAGAGAAACCAAAGAATCACAGTTTGATAGAGTGTATCTTTCAGGTGAAGATCATAAAACTTTGAAATGTGGATTTTGAATCAGAATCTCAGGATATACCAGTATATGAGCCAAAAGATGAACAAGGGGCTGATTTACTTTTACATAAACATGAAGAAAATATGGAGGTGAGTGAGTGCAGTGGTACTCAATTTAATCTCGATAGCAGCAGTGTTAATTCACAGTCAAAGCTCGAGGTGTTCCAGTTGTCGGGGCCTTATGTTCTGAAACATTCAGCTGTAGATTTATACACAGCAACACGATTTTGCTGCCATGTAATATCGCATACGATTTGAAAACGAGGCGTAGACTGCTTGTAAGCTGTGGACATCTTGCGTCTTCATCAAAGATGATTGCCCTTACTGCATTAGATGTAAGTTATGTTTAATATTTGTTATCACATTCGTAAGGGTTGCTGATTAGCTCACCTGTGACTGGTCATCATGTGGTGTCCAACAGTTGCCTTGTTACCGCTAAAGGCCTCATTGTGGCCAAATCTTTATGAATCTTGGTCAGAATATTTGTCTTGATAATATTTATGTCAAGTTTGAACTAGGTCATGTTGGGTCACCCGGTCAAATATTTGACCACAGTTTTAGCTATGCCTTCTTGATTAAATACACTGTTCATGGACAGTAACTGTTATAATCAGTCTTATACTATGGAATATGTTTTATTCTATGGAATATGTGGCAAAGTTCCTTTTTGGGTGATCAATCAGAAATTATAGCCAAACCATAAAGGTCTTGCTCATTTTTGTAAGCCTCACATCTTAGGCAGTCGTAAACAAACGCATGCTTAATTTTGTCCTTGTCAAGGGTGATAATTAGCTCAGTTGGACTGAAAGTTGAGCCATGCAGTTTGAAAACCATCCATTAAAACATCTGGAGACATAATTGATTGCTTTTATTCTCTGACCTTCACCCCTCATCTAGTGATTTGAAATTACATGAAAGATAAATAGACATTGTTTGAAGTGTTGCACATAATATTACAGTACATTTGAGTACGTGTGTTTTTTTTGTTTTGAGGATCCATGTTTAAGTTTTTTTTATTTCGTCAACCGCGGCCCCCACCCGCCACGGAGTCCAACAAGGGAACACGATACATGGAGCGGAAATCCAGCTCCTCGTGTCAGGAGTACACAAATGGTAAACTTAGATACCGCGAATAAGTTATTGCGACAAGGAAGAACATGGATGTGTCCCCCATATCAGGGATCCGCCATGCAAGTCAGTGCCCCCGACCAATGAATGAATGAATGGTGTTTTAAGGCCCGTCGACAACTAAGGTCATTTTAGGCGCGTAATAATTTAATGTAAATGATTAAATAATTAAAATTGAAATATAACTAACCAGTTTATTAGACAAAACAATCAAACATGATGTTTGCGATACTTAACATCAATATAAAATTGATTGCGGAAGAAATCACTTAAGGTGATGGTAGTACCGGTATGTAGTGTCAGCAATCCAATGTGAACAAAAAAATGGAAAAACATCACCAAAAAGTTCAGGGATACAAGTTCAATCATATGCTCAAGGAAGCTAAACAACAACGATTTGTGCCCAGACAAGTCAAAGAGTACATTCTCTGAGAGGTCAACACCTTCAACAGGCCCTAAAAGACAGAAGAAAAGTAGTGAAATAGTGGGCATTTTGAAAGACATACATGAGGAAATGAAGGCAGAACAGAATCGACTGATAACTGCTTTGGAAAAACAACATGAGGACCGAATGTGAAGTAAAAGACCTTATACCATGTATATAGAAAGTGTTTTTTGTGTCTTGTCCGAGACCTTGTCATACAGGGACAGATTTCAAAATGACTTCAAGCCTCGTCACAAAATACCACTATGATTTGTATTAGCAAAGACATGGTTTTACTAAGTACAATTCATAAAAGCATCAGGAACTTGAAACATAAGCCTACTCAAATCTTTTAGTCTGAGCTTTCTTCGAGTAACTGCAGTTTCACAGTATGTAGGTATAATTATACCCACTTTTCTCTAGCCAGATTCTTATGGAACTACAAGTGATGAAAGGACCTGATGTATTTGTTACTTTGCAACACTGTGACATCTTACGATGTTCAGCTCAAAGACAGATTCCTTCAACAGTCGAGACGAATTCTTATCAAAACATGGAGATTGGCTTGTTGAGCAAGGGATACCCAGTGTAATGATGAATCTGATAATTAAACAAATCCTACATTACAGGTAATAATATCTCCATAGTGTCCATCTACTTGGCACTCTAAAGCGATCTGACTAACATTTTAAATCTTCATCATCACTTGTTATTAGTTTTACTAAATGCTTATAAATGTCATGGTAATATGTGTGTAGTCCATCTGTTAACATTGTAGGAGCTTCTAATAATTACTGTTACAGGCCCTCGTGATATAGCTTTGTCATACGATAGATGATGTGATGATCAATCAGGTCATACAAATGAAGAATATTCATTTACAGAAAAACTGAACAAGTATATTTATAATGGCTCAATGTAACCAGAAACAAGCCACTATAACAGGCCAAATATAATTTACCTTAAACGTAGCCAGCCAAACATAACTATGTAATACTTAACATAAAGATAAACACTATCTAATAATTAGTGAACAGTGCAGCAGTGGTCTAGTGGTTGAGCAGAAGACTCTCATGCAGAAGATCATGGGTGTTATCCCTGGCAGGTCATTCCAAATACTTAAAAAATATCGCTAGAAGTTTCCTGAAGTGTATAGGGGCTACGTGTATATAGAAATCATGGTTGTCGGTCCATCGGGCTGTAGACATTTCTTGTGAACACTAGTTCTCAGCAACCCTTGGCCGCATATCAAGCCTAAAGTGCATACTGTCGGGGTTTTTTTGCTGCAATTTTTGACGGAGTTGTGGCCCTCTAAAAATATTGCTTTAACTGTGTCTGGGCGCTGTCTGGGGGTATGTTTTACCTTCATTTATATTTCTAGTTTAATTTGTTTATTCGTTTGTTATGTCACCCATGCTTAGAAAAATGAAACTTGTCTAACAAATATTAGATATAATCGCATAACTCTTCATCAATTAGATCGAGTTACATATATATATATATTATATTTAGATATGTTTGAAAAGGCCCACCAAAAGGCAAAAGAGTCCTGTCCAAGAAAAACGAAAACAAAAACGGTATGTACCTTAATGTTGATTTTGTTTGATTTACTTATATAGTGACATAGTGTGATGGGCTTCGAATAAAGAGGCCCTGGGTTCAATCCTTAGTTGTATAGTTACTGTGGTATACCAGGTTATCATGTGGCAAGACACTATTTATCCAGTCCCCCACACGCAATGGTGGTTAACATACAACCAGTGGTTCAAGTTGGAGAGTTATCCGTTACTTGTAGAGATGGTATGTGGGCTCCAGTTCTGGTTACAGCCAGGACAGAGTCCTTAGAATAAAACTAATAGTTTGTCGGCCTTTGTTAAAAATGACTTTTTAACTAGATGTCTAGGAGCACATCAACCATTACTACACATAGCTTATCGTTTACCCACTTTATTAATTCAGTGGTGTGTAACAAAGTAACAACTCATAATACATTTCAACTTGTTTATTACGAGATGCACATGTCCCAAAACCCGGACAAACAGTGGCTCTCATAAGAACATGTCTCCAGACACACGGCCACAGAAGTGACTGAGGTTCATTAGATCTGAGTCCTATAAATACTAACAGCATAACTGCCTAAGGGAAGTTAGTCTATTAATCATTGGTCAGATGTCAAACTCTTTTGACAGGTTAAATGCGCCTGTCAAAACGTACAGTGCAGTTAGTGAAAACTAACCGTGTCACAGAGAAAGCTGGTTGATTACATCTTTACACCTTTCCATGTTAATTATATAAAGAATTCTACATAGAAATTCGTCAGAAAGATCGGTGATGACCAATCCTTGATAAGAACATATACATGTATTTGGAATTAATAAATGGTTATGTTGATAAATAACAAATTTATCAAACATGTATAGTACTTCAAAACAGTAGTCATTCACGAATTCAAGTGAATTGAATATTTGCAATTTAAAAGAAACAATTAAATGAACACCGTATTAACATAGTTGTACTGAATAAGTAGGAAATGAGTATGATTAATATCGATCCAACAGTCTTGTATTTCTTAGCACTCCGTAGTATCCAGAGTAATTTGAACTCATGTGGAATTATAGTTATTCACGGCGAATCGTCAGTAGAAGTAGCAGTAGTATCTTGACACTCTTATTGGCCTCGGCTTAATTAGTAAAATGTTAAAATCTGCAGCATCTATAGTTAGGTGGATTGAGGGTTCTTTTTGTAGTGGAACCCCTTGTCTACTCTAGTAGTACCGTACCCACTTTTTGTCATATTCTAATCCTTTAACTATATTAACAATATTAAATTGCAGCAATTTAACGTGTTGGTTTTGAACGAGCAAGTTCTAGCTTCGGCTCGGCTATACAGACGAGATGACTTAGTTTTTGAAGATGATGCGGACATCAAACGAGCAAACAGACACCAGGCGTATAAGACAGATTATACTGTGGAACCATGGACGGTTAACGGCGAGTCATCCCCTCATGTTTTACTTCAAATACTATGGAGGATGATATTACCCCTCTTATTGTAGACCATATGATAAATACAAGAGCACCGCGTACGGCACAGACGCTCGACTGATAGGGAGAGAACAGAAAAAAAATAGCTAAACAAGAAACCTTAACCGGACGCCGACGCCAGGGTCATGGCAATAGCTCTCGTTTTTTTCAAAAGTCGAGCTAACAATAGAAAGTGGCAACACGCTAGTTGACAAAGCACAACAGTGCGTATCAACATATTACGTTTCAGGATATTTTTTTACTGATATTGAACTTGTACAGACAGAACAGAACCTATTATGGTTGGAATAAATATGATGAATGTTGTAATACAAACAATTATGTTTCCTATAACACTAAATTTCAAATGTTGGTGATGGGCTTTTGATTCTTGGTTTAATGTTTTAACTGTAAGTATATTGTCAAAATATGTTTCAAGATTTTATAATATTAAGTGAAATAACAAATCAATTACTTGTCGACTGAATTACGTACTCTGGTTTTAGAAATTAACAGACTGATACAGCACCTTGAAATTTGGTCATAATGTTTGTCTGAATTATATCTAGGTTAATTTCAAATATGGGTCATATTGGATCAGAAACTAGATCAAATTGAACGGAAAACTTGTTTACACTCTGGACACTGCATTTTTAACTTGAGCATGTTGAAACTTTAATGTTTGTCTTGATGATATGTAGGCAAAGTTCGAATATTGGTCATGTCTGTTCAAAAAGTAGGTCACTAGGCAAATGGAAAATGTAGCAACACTGTAGCAGCCACATGTTTGGCTTCAGCAGGTTTAATTTGGGCACTAGACCAAAATTTGAAAAAGAAAATCTTGTTAAACCTAGAAACAGCAATTTTGACTTGAACATGTTGAAATTTTGTCATATAAAAAATTTACAGCAGGTTTCTATGAATAACAGTTCTTATGCCCACTTCATAACCAGTTAAACCTTGATGTGTCTGCCAGTTTACAGGACTTCTACTTCATGAACCTTTTTTCATGTTTCAGTACCAGCCCTAGAGAGCAGAGGAAGTTTGTAGTTTTTGAGGCAAACCTTTTATCACTCTTCCAAACATGTACGATGTGTCACCATCCAACAGAGGCAAAGTCTGTCAAGAACAGGGCTCTTACATTGCAGTGCGTCAAACCTGTGCATGTGGCTATAAGAGACGATGGGAATCGCAACCCAAAGTAAATGACGTTCCTGCTGGAAACATTCTTTTAAGTGCTGCAATCCTTTTTGCGGGTTTTTCACCATCAAAAGTGCTTCGCATTTTCAGTTTTTGAAACCTTTTAGCGATCAGTATTGACACGTTCTTCCTACACCAACTAACTGTTTTGTGGCCTACTGTGGAAAGGGTGTGGAATCTCCAGAGCGAGAATCTTCTCAATGTACTACGACAACGGGAAGATGAACTGGTTGTTTCCGGAGACGGTCGTGCAGACAGCCCAGGACACTCGGCAAAATGTGGCGTATACTCTATGATAGACATGATTACTGGCAAGGTAATTTTCTTAGAACTTGTGCAGGTAAAATTTAAATTATTATTGATTTTTTTCTTGTGTCAAGGATTTCATATGCATCCTTTGGTCAGCTTTGTTGACACATTTCCAATGTTCGAATTAATTCTGAATATGACATTTTTAGCTCACCTGAGCCGGAAGTGCTGAAGGCGAGTTATAGTGATTG
The DNA here is from genome assembly GCA_031761405.1 of Serripes groenlandicus. Taxonomy (NCBI): domain Eukaryota; kingdom Metazoa; phylum Mollusca; class Bivalvia; order Cardiida; family Cardiidae; genus Serripes; species Serripes groenlandicus. The sequence continues at coordinate 17,129 of JASEVX010000609.1, read as the reverse complement.
CCCGGTGTCCGGTATCTGGTCATTTTCTAAATAATTGAATATTACAATGTTCCTCGATTCTATAATGCATGGCAGAATATGCCGTGTTAACTTGTATGCATATAATGTAAAAGTAATACCATAAATAAAACACATAGCTTGACATATTCGCAGTTTATCCGATATTGTAGCAACTATACATTTGACATATAACCCTGTTTCCTTATATGTTAAAAACAAGAGGCCCAAGAGGGCCAGTATCGCTCCACGGCCATAAGGCAAAAATCAAATCTCCAAACAGCCCTGCCCCCTAGTGGCCATATTTTTTACCAACCACCATGGCTTAAAGAAATCTTGTAGAGTGTCACCCAAGGAATGTTTGTGCAAAATTATTTGAAAATCGGCCTGACACTTTCGGAGGAGAAGATTTTTTAAGTTTTCACAATAGCCATATAAGGCAAAATAGCCCCACCCCATGGCGGCCATATTTTTGAACCAATCAACATGGCTTGAAGGAATCTGATAGAGGGTCACCCAATGAACATTTCTACAAAATTATTTGAAAATCGGCTGAACACTTTCGGAGAAGAAGATTTTTTAAGTTTTCACTATGGTCATATAAGGCAAAATAGCCCCGCTCTCTGGCGACCATGTTTTTCGACCAATCAACATTTCTTGAAGGAATCTAATAAAGGGTCACCCAAGGAACATTTCTACAAAATTATTTGAAAATCGGCCTGACACTTTCAGAGAAGATTTTTTAAGTTTTCACTATTTTTTCTTTTGGTTGCTATGGAAACCAGAATTATGGATAGATCCAAAAAAATTGAAGGAATTTAAGAGAGGACATTGAGAGGATGCTTCCTATGAAGTTTCAACCAAATTGGCCAAGTGGTTAATGAGAAGAAGTCGTTTAAAGGAAAAAAAATTACGCACGCACGCACGGACAATTCGCCATGACATAAGCTCGACTGGCTTTCAGCCAGTGGAGCTAACAATGACAAAAATAGACAACAAGTTTGCCATTTAAATAAGGCAGAGGGGCTTAGAAAACAGTGCAACCGAAATACAAAAGAAGCTCCAGGAACAATACAGTACTTAGTGGTACTCCAATACCATTTAGTACGTTACAGCCTGCACATCAATGAAAAAGGATTGTTTTTCTGAAAGAGGAAACCACATTTTAATTACCGCCATCCGTGGCAGACATTCTTAGATATCACTGGTGTAAGCAGGTTTTAATGCAAAATATTACTGCACAGCTCAGTTATTAGTCCCCTACCAATCAGAGTCCTGTTTGAGGACTATGTTTGGTTGATTCTGTCTGTCTGTCAGTCCCACCTAACCTTGCCCGGATTGCATCTTAACCATCTATTGTAGAATTTCCAGAAAACTTGGCACAAACGTGCACCATGATGAGGCAGAGTGTTCCACACATGACCCAGGCCTATACCTCAACTGTTAAGGTCACACTTAGATGTCAAAGGTCACAATGAGTATTCTTTAATAAGACTACCTTGTTTAACTCACATGTCAACATGTGTCAAAGGACTCGCAAGTGACTAGGCACACCTGTTCACAATACCCAGACCTATACCTCAAAAGTCAAGGTCACACTAAGACAATAAAAGTCAAACTGAGTACTGTTTAATACGACTACCTTGTCCAGCTCACATCTCAACCATGCATCATACTATTCTAGGGTTACTGGGCACGAATTGCACACAGGCATTTACCTTAAAGGTCAAGGTCACACCTATAGTTATAAGTCGAAATGAGTACTGTTTAAAAGTACAGAACCTTGTCTAAGTCACATCTCAATTATGCATCATAGGATTCCCAAGTTACTGGGCACACAAGTTCACCATGATGAGGTGAAATGAAGCACGCACAAGACCTGAACCTTAAAGGTCAAAATGAAACACCATGCAGCATGACATTGCCCATCAAATAAATAAGAGGATTTGTTCATTTCATTATATCAATTTGACATATACTAGACAAAACTTCCAACGCACATATGTACATGTACATAAGTATCAATATTTCAAATTGACTGAAATTTGACAAGAGTATCACATAACTATCCTGTAACAGAATGAAAAACAAAAATTTAACACAATACCATAGTACATTACATATCTGGTGCCATCACTGAGGTGCGTTCCCTTGAGTCCTTTTCAACTCTCTCGGTTCTGCGTCGTCTCTGAATAGAGTCATCACGCAACACTGGCCTCCATTTTGCCTATATGCGAGAGAGCTAAGAACTTAAAAAGCTTCGCCGTACATACGACACTCCTGCTGCTAGTTACGAACATGTCAATCTGATCTAAAATGGCGACAGTGGCCGGAACTGTAAATATATCTCCACCGCCCGGGTTATTCTAATGCCCGCTCTGCGGCATAGGGAGTGCTTGTAGTAAACCACTTCTATGAAATAAGTTAGGTCGTAAAACGATAAGTACAATTTTCTTTCTGACGTATTGGTTAAGTTTTCTTTTTTTAAAGACACAGAAGTAGGTCACACATTTTAATCCTTAGAAAGAAGCCGAATTTCCTTAATATGAAGCATCTAATGAACCTCGACTCTTCCCTAGTGACGGAGAGAGGCCGGCTGATGAACAACTACGGGTCAACGTTTAAGCTATATTATGTACTAGATAAATGTTTAGCCTTAGAAAATCACGCCTGTTTACTATTCGGACTGAAATTGAAAAAGTGTCTAATTCAACAACAATACGCTTAATCAGTACACCTTTTCTGACATGCTCGTTAGGCGTATATTTCTTTTTTAAAGACACAGAAGTAGGTCACATTTTAATCCTTAGAAAGAAGCCGAATTTTCTTAATATGAAGTATCTAATAAACCTCGACTCTTCCCTGGAGGCAGTCGCTGGCTGATGAACAAACTATGGGTCAACGTTTTAGCTATAATATCTACGAGATAAATGTTTAGCCTTAAAAGATCATGCCTGTATACTATTCGGACTGAAATTCAAAAGGTGTCTAATTCAACAACAAAACGCTCAATCAGTACACTTATTCTGACGTGTTGGTTAAGCGTATATTTTTTTTTTTAAAAGACACAGAATTAGGTCACATTTTATAGGTCACATTTTAATCCTTAGAAGGAAGCCGAATTTCCACTCCTGCGCACTGTGTACAGAGAGCTGAAAATTTAGCTTTCTAGGTGCTAATCAGAATGACACGCTCATGCTGTGAAGGGCAGTTATGTTGGTAATATGATACCACTGTTTATCTTCAGCAGTGTACGGGCAATGATATTTCAGGGGACTGAGGCAGCAGACAATTTATCAATAGATTCTTGATTTAGTTTTGTCCAGTACAAACTTTATGAATACAACACAGAGTTTTATAATGTAACAAATAAAACATTACATGTAAATGGCAAGTTTCTGAATAATATAAATTATTCATATAAAAGAATAGTCATAAAAGAAATTATAAAGTTTAGAATAGTCATAGCTTTAATTGAACAGTTAATACAACAATTATATAAATCATTCATACTGGTATATCACAATAGTCAACAGCTTAATGAAATCTTCTGCTGCAGATTTGCTGAATGTGGGAAAAAGTATTCTAAATGACAATTAACCCTTTCCCTCATATAGACGCTTTCTGATAGCTTTTTGAAACATAGCGACAAAAGAAGAAATTGCTCAAAATGAGCAGTTTCTCCTTTTTTGCCACAATGTTTTCAACTTTTATTCATAGGTTATCCATTCAATTATAGAGATAGAAAAAGTAAAGACTAAATGACAATTAACCCTTTCCCTCAAATAGACGCTTTCAAACGGCTTTTTGAAACATAGTGACAAAAGAAGTAATTGCTAAAAATGAGCAATTTCTCCTTTTGCCACATTGTTTCCACTTTTATTCATAAGTGAGCAATTTCTCATTTTTCCACAATGTTTTCCACTTTTATTCATAGGTTATCCATTCAATTATAGAGACAGAAAAAGTAAAGTCTAAATTACAATTAACCCTTTCCCTCATAAAGATGCTTTCTGACGGCTTTTGAAGGTGGATATGCATTGGGCAAGTTTCGAGCCAAAGAAGGAAAAAACTGGGTTAGCAACATATTGTGTTGTGGTAGTGCATTCATTGTAAACTGGTCATTGGTGGAAGTTGTATCATTGGAGTACATCATTGAAAGGTAACATTGGTTAGCAATAGGATGAGTGATGATATTCATGGAGGACACATTGAACATTTGGGGCGCCTGTTTATTCATGCAATTAGAAATAAACTGATCAGAGGGTTGGGTGTTCATGTTCGACATTGTAGCTTCACCTGCCAACACATTGACAGGAGCTGATAGAGGAGAGTTAAACTGCTCGAAGGATTGGGTGTTCATGTCAGACATCTTGTTAGAGGGTTGAGTGTTCATGCTAGACATCTGGTTAGAGGGTTTGGTGTTTATGCTACCCCTGTGAAATGAACGCGGTCAAAACATGGTCGACCATGTTTTAAACAAGGTCGACCATGTTTTAAAAACATGGTTGACCACGAAATGACCATGTATAATCCATGGTCGACCATGTTTCATGCCGTGGTATATGGCCACCCTGGTCAACCATGTTCTTTTAAAGACCATGGTTAACCTTGGTCCATGGTCATAAAAAAATACCATGGTAAAACATGATTCATAGGCCACGTGGTATATGGCCGCCCTAGTACCATGGTCAACCATGGTTTGACCATGATCTTAAGACCAGGATAATTCAGGTTTCGTGGTCCTTTATATTACCATGGTCAAACATGTTTCATAGTCCACTTCAATGCAGCCTTGTGGCAAGTTCAACCATGGTTTGACCATGTTCTTTAAAAGATCATGATAAATCATGTTTCATTGCATTTCAAAATAACATTGCCTAAGACTGACATGTTTTATAGAATTAGTCATCTTTTGCTGCCCTGATTACCACGATTCATGTTTCATAATACCAAATTAATTTAGTAGCCCTTTTACAGGTCTTTATTGAACAAAACATGGTATTTTGTTTCATTAAATAACATGTACACAAAATTAAAACCTTGTTCATGGCAATTAAATCTTTTTTTTTTAAGTCGTAAAAAGGGGCATAACCGAGTAATTATTAAAGCCGGAGTTATGTGACATGGTATAGACATGAATATTGTTCCTAGGAACATGTGTACCAAATTTCATTTGAATATATTGAACTGTTTATGAGTTATGAGGTAAAGTTAAATTTTGTGTTGATTTTCTAAGTTAAAAAAGGGGCATAATTGAGAAATTATTTAAGCCAGAGTTATGTTACTTGGTATAGACATGTGCATTGTTCCTAGGAACATGTGTACCAAGTTTCATTTGAAAATGTTGAACGGTTTTTTAGTTATGAAGTAAGGTTAAAATTTTGGGACGCAGACGACGCAGCCAAGGCTATCACAATAACTCGACTTTTTTTCTATGAAAAACAGACGAGCTAATAATTATTGAATAAGATTATCATTTGCTTGTTTTTTTTAAAGATGTTTATTAACCATTATTATGTATTGATGATGTAAAATTTTAAAAGATGAATAAAACCTTCCCAAAATGCAAAAAAGTTTTGTTTGATTCTTCCAACTAATAAAATTATTTACCCTTTTTCATACAGGTTCAAAAATGCTAGTTTATAATTGCCACCCTGTTGATATTGGTCAGCAATGCAACACCTTCCTAGAGTGTAAACAAAGTAATTCTGAAATATTGGTGAAAATATTGACCGAATGTCAAACAGCTTGAATCCCTCATCGTCTCATCTGGATCCAAGCTGTTCACATATGGCACTATGGTCTTGGATAGGCAGTGAAGATCAAAGTTTAAACCAAAGCAATACAATGTATAACACTATTAAAACACTATTAAAACACAAAAACTACAACACTAAACTTTTAACACTATTAAAACACAAAAACTACAACACTAAACTTGAAACTACAGTGTCAGTTTTTAATTTAAATCACCACGGTTTCATTTTTTGAGTTTTCTCTCTGAAGGCACTTTTGTCGAAGGTTCAAGGTGTTCAAAAGTTTTTAATTTAAATCACCACAGTTTCATTTTTTGAGTTTTCTCTCTGAAGGCACTTTTGTCGAAGGTTCAAGGTGTTCAAAAGTTTTTAATTTAAATCACCACGGTTTCTTTTTTTGAGTTTTCTCTCTGAAGGCACTTTTGAACACCTTGAACCTTCGCAGTTATGTCCTTTGACTTTAGCGTCGAGAACTGTTCACGCATGATATTATCAAAAATGCTATACTTTCGACCATCAAATTTGGGCTTTGCTGGAGTTGTAGAGTTAGGTGCTTTACCGCTAACTGAGTGGCTCAGCAATTCCTGTTGGGTGAAAAGAGATCCTAACAAAGTTTTAGCTGCTGTATACGGATTTCTCTCCATCTCGACAAGTTTTGTGAGAGCCTCTCTAGAATACCCATCACTGTCCTTGTCTTCGGCTGTCTTCTTGTCCTCGAGTTTCCTTACCCGCCGTTTCAATTTATAGATTTCCTCTTTGAGATACACTATTTCTTCGGTGTGCTCACACTCTTTTTTTTTTGGTAGGGGTAACCTGCCTTCCTTCTGTTTGGTCGCACTTCTGTTTTTTGGCAGGTGTAACGTGTCTGCCTTCTGTTTGGTCGCACTTCTGTTTTTTGGCAGGTGTAACGCGCCTGCCTTCTGTTTGGTCGCACTTCTGTTTTTTGGTAGGGGTAACGCGCCTGCCTTCTGTTTGATCACACTTCTGTTTTTTGGCAGGGGTAACGCGCATGCCTTCTGTTTGGTCGCACGTCTGTTTTTTGGCAGGTGTAACGCGCCTGCCTTCTGTTTGGTCGCACTTCTGTTTTTTGGCAGGGGTAACGCATCTGCCTTCTGTTTGATCACACTTCTGTTTTTTGGCAGGGGTAACGCGCCTGCCTTCTGTTTGGTCGCACTTCTGTTTGTTTGCAGAGAGAATGTGTCTGCTTTCTACTTGCTCCGGCTCATTTTTTTTGGCAGGGGTAACTTGCCTGCAATAAACAAATACGAGTCATATTGCTTGCCTACATCAGATTACCATGAATTTTCATACTAAATTGAACACTCATGTTAACCCTTTCCCTCATGAATATATTTGTGAGACTCCGCCTTCTATGAATAAAAAGCGAGATATTTTTTATATTAGTACTAGATACATAAATTGTAGTACCACATCCAAAAGTGAAGAATTTTTGGGTAAAATATAAGACTGCTGACCAGATATTTTCTCGCCGACCAGATAGAAAAAACAAGCTTGCATAAATGTCAATCAGCTGTACAGGTTTGGTAAAGATTGGGTAAAAAATGAAGGCTCTTAACAAGACTAAACCACATTTTTTTGCAATTCAAGGGCAGACAACTCCTAACTCAATGGTCCGATAATTCAAATTTTCGAAAGGAACCATGTATTTCAATAGATTGTGTACATTTGATAAGATCATATGAAATTCTACGCTCTTAACAAGACAAAATATAGTATTTTAAACTAAATCAAGGGCCATAACTCTGCTGTTACTTGTTGTATATAATAGCTAGTTTTCGAACTTGTCCAAACCCTTCATTGATATCAACAATATGGTAAAGTATGGAAAGGAAGGCCAAAAGTTAACGACCGGAAGGACAACTCATCACCCCATAAGCTCTTCTCGCCAATGGCCAGTAGAGCTTAAAATAAAAAGCGCCCTACCGTCCCACTGTTTTTCAAAAACCCAGATGAGAATCTAAAGATTTATTTTCTATGGCTTTAGAATTTTACGGAAGATCAAGCAAGTTGTCGCATTGATGCATTTTCTTGTTAAATCTTAAATATTTTCTTCTTCTTAAAAAGTCTAGAATTCCGTTTTCTTTTTAATTATAAATTTCATAAATACAAGTGTCATTGTCATTTTTTTTTTGTAGAAATTACTGACAGCTAGAGTTATAAGTTAGGCCTGAAATTTCTGTGCTTCTGGCAACCCGGCACTAAAATAGTTTTACTCACGATGTGGATGCTGATGTCGGCGGCGTGCATGATTGCTGGGTTTCAGAAGTGATTCTGCTGTCATCTTGAGCCACAGCGCTAAAAAAATATAATACACTTTACTTTGAATAAGATAAACAAGAGGACCATGATGGTCCTATAACGCTCACCTGATTAAAGGGTTACACAGAGCAAATAATCTTTTTGATAAAGATGTATAAAGAAAACTGGCCTCCCCCTGGCCCCTTTTTTTGAAATTGGACCAGTAGAGAAGACGATTTTCAAAGTTTTCTATATACCCGGTAGCCGTATAAGGAAAACTGGCCCTGCCCCTGGCGACCATGTTTTATGACATATCAAAATTCTTTGAACAACCTTGGTAGAGGTCCACCCAAGGATCATTTCTGTGAAATTATTTTTGAAATTGTATCGGTACTTATGGAGAATAAGATTTCAAAGTTTTCTATATAGCTGTATAAGGAAAACTGGCCCCACGGCGGCCATGATATTTGACATATCAAAATTCTTTGAACAACTTTGTAGTGGTCCACCCAAGAATCATTTCTGTGAAATTATTTTGAAATTTGACCAAGGGTTTTTTAGAAGTTTTTCACTTTGGTTGCCATGGCAACCAGAGTTCTTCATGGAATGGAACTTTGATAGGGGGCCATCCAAGGAATATCCCAGCCAAGTTTCGTCAACTTCCATCCAGTGGTTTCATAGATGTTGTTTAAAAAGTGTGGATGTACAACCGACACCGGATGGAGACCAATTACAATAGCTCACCTGAGTTAACTCGAGTGAGCTAAAAAGAATAAATAAATGAGTCAATGACCTGCATCTCGCGATTTTGGACCCTCAGACATACAACTTTAAAACAAGAGGGCAATGATGGCCCTATATCACTCACCGGGAGTACCATTGCAGTGAAATCTGTTATTTTGCATGATAAATGCAAGACAAACATTCAGGCCAGAAACATAGTTTTGACCCACATTCAATAATGACCTAGATATTGTTAAAGAAAATATCCTGACCAAGTTGTGTTAATATCCTTTATTGTGCGTTTATTTAGGTTCCCTTGTGGATCTTTTTAAGTAACCAAAACGTAAACCAGTCTACTTGGAATTCTGGGTAGTTTAATTAAAACTGGTCTAAATAAGCATACAATGCAGACCGCAATCCGAGGGCTCCTATAGGAGCTCTCTGATCTGGGTCTACACCGTTTGCAAATGTAATGAGGATATTTTAAACAGATCCATGGTAATGAAAGATTAAAACAAGAGTTGTCGGAGGACAGCGCGCTCGACTTCTGGGGGTTAAGTGAAGTGGTACAAATACTTTAATCCAAATTCTAAGTCCAAAAAGGGGCATAATTCAGTCAAATTCAAATCCAGAGTTATGTACTCTTGCCTGTTGATGGAGGTTATGATGGCCAATGGCAAGTTTCAAAGCAATATCTGTTATGGTTATGAGAAATAGTGAACTGGTACGAAAACCTTAACCAAGGTGTGACGCCGACGCCGAGGCGAGTAGGATAGCTAGCCTTTTCTTCGAAAAGTCGAGCTAAAAACAAGTCATACCTGTCTCTATTCCTCCTGTTCAACCAGTCTGTGGCTTCACCCATGTCTCTATTCCTCCTGTTCAACCAGTCTGTGGCTTCACCCAGCTCTTGATTTGACTTTGGCTTTGTCCCCTGCTTTTCTTTCTTCTGGGATTGGACATCTGTGTCTTCAGAGTTCATTTTATCACTAAGCGACTTTGGCTGTGTTCTCTGTTTTCTTTTCTTCTGGGATTTTGGGACATCCGTTTCTTCCAAGTTCATAATATAATCACTAAGCCAGTTTTGCATTTCAGCTTTTGTTTCTGAAAAGTAGAAAGATAAGTATAAAGATTTACACCACAAGCTCTTGCAAGTTTACAAATGAATATCACCAACATCTGCTATTAAAACAGTGTGCGACATTAACCATAGCCGGGTAGCAGACCGTCGATTCGTGTCCCATAGGTTTCAATACTTCTAGTCAATTTCATACAAATATTGCTTTGGTATCAAGTGACTTTGGTCTGTTTACCAGGGATCATTTTGGGCCGTGCTTCCGCGATATTCTAGCATTATTTTTGAAGAATATCGTCATAAAATTTTATATATGAGAGAAACTAGAAATGTGTCCATAGGACACGGATGCCCCCGATTTACCTGCTTTGTCACAAACTCATCAAGGCCCATAACTCCGTAATGACTTAAAGCGATTTACATGGCTATCGAACTTGATCAAGATAGTTATGGTCACAAACGATGTGTGTTTAAAGTTTGGTGAGGATTGGACAAAACGGTTTTCAAGAATTAGATCGGGAAACAATCTTCGGGACGTACGTACGTACAGGACAGACAGACAGACGATCAAGGGCTCAACCCTAGTAGGCCGCCACTTTGTGGGGGGGCATAAAAATCGCATCTCTATTTCGACAATTATCATCCTTTTTCGTCCATTATGTCAGTTAACTTTTTTATTATGGCCAAATGTCAAGCGTTATCGATTCTGCATGACAAGTGAATACATCCGGGTTACAACTTCCAATATTGCCGTAACTGTAACAGTCCCCCAGCCGCATATACAAGTGTCTTTCTATAAATTTTATATTTTGGACTGATTATTGACTTGGGTATGTCATTCACTAGATTCCATTTTCCCACTCATTATTTGCGTCTTGTGGACACGAGCGTTTGTTTAGATATTGACAACAGTATGTATCGGCCCATAACAAATGCAGTCACGTTCCGTCCCTGAGACGAAAGTTTATTTTCTGCAAAAACAGCGCTATTAATTTAATGCACTCTAAGAATTAATAAAGACCTATTTCAATCTTTAATCAAAAAACACCTCTATTGAATTCATGCACTAACCAACTTCGAAAAATGAATAAAAACAACAATGCCTAAAAACGCTGGACCAAGCTATGTGCTAGGTCGGTGACGTCGGTATAGAATGATTGGCGGCCAAACCATACTGCATCTTTGTTTGACAATTCTTCAGATATGTACCTAAAATAGTTGCAACATGTTTTAGCAGATTTTGCTTACTTAACATTCTATTATGAAAACAAGAAAGCTGTTGTGGTTTGTGAAACTAGCAATGGCCCCCTCAGGGTCTTGTCCCAAACCAAAACATGGTTTTTCTACAAATGAGGTCAAAGGTCAAGGTCACAGCACCTTGAAAATGGTACGCGGACACTCCGCCATCCATGATGTATGTGACACACTAAATTTTGGTATCCCTAGGCCGATGTGGTATAGGAGATATTGCTGCCGGACAAGGATTTCGGGACGGACACACAGACGGGACGGAGTCAGACGCACGGTGCGATTACTATAGTGCCTCCCACAAAGTGGGGGGGGACATAAAAAATTGACATCAACGTATAATATCTCACTAGGTTTTTGAAAATATCCAGACCAAAAATTTGTCAAATGAGAGAAAAAATCTCACAAATCCTGATCAAAAATGATCCCTATTTTTACTTCCAAATTTGACTTAGCGATGACGTAATTATCAAATCGAGCGTTTTTTATGATGCATAGATCTGCAAAAAATGGGAGTTATGTTGTGCATTTACCTTGTTTAATAATTGTTGAAATAATACAATAAAAATCCCCTATTTCAATATGGGGTGGGGGGGGGGGGGGGGGGGGGGACATAATCATCACTTCAATATATCTGAATATTCGCCAAACCTGACAACGGGGCACGAATCCCCGGGTAAACAGTGCATGTTGGTGGGGGGCATGTCTCTGTTCGAAACGTCCTGGGGACGAAATGAAACCCGTGATCATAACATCAAGAGGTTGAATCTTTAACCAATCAATAGTTTAAAATTCATTTGAGCATGTCAATTATTTTTTTTCCCATTTGACTTCGTAATAAAGTTAATATACAAAGGGCCAAAAACAAAATACGCTTTACCACCAACACACAAGATGACGAATGCCCATTGTCCAGGATAACCAGGATATACCGCCAGCCCTATATCACCAGTGTTGTACATATCATAGCCTTTCTTTGGTGTCAACTATGTGTTTTAAATGGTGTACAGTAAAGTCTGTTTCCGCATCGTTTGTCCACTTCATAACTCGAAAAATTGTTGCGCGATATGGACGAATGCACCGCCATTTTCGTCTGCGCTGATAAAGTAGGCTGGTCGTTTGCTGATTGGTCACATTGTGCGGGGAGCGGTAGAAATATTATATTTATTTATTTATTTTATGTGTTTTACTTTGTGTTTGATTTATTACTTTTGGAAGTTTATTAGGAAGAAATGTCAAAAAGATTGCTGTAAACACACAAAATGTTCGTTAAAGAAGAAAAATGAATTAGTTTGGTTACAGTCGCTTTACACATTCGGGCATCCTCGCCAAATTCGGCAAGCCGATATTAATGCTTTGGGAAGTGGCGGGAAAGGGCCGAAGGTAGTTACGATTGACGCTTTGAAAAAGAAAGTTGGGAGAATTACGACCCTTTGAACTTCGTAAGTTGTGATTAAGATTGTACTGACTGGTAGTTTGAGAAGCCATCCAAAGACAGTTGTGGTGAGCAGCGAAAAGTCACCTGTTATATATCATACTATTTGTACTGGATCAGTTTATGTATTGAGGTCATTTTCTGTAGTTTCCGACGTTTTTCCGAGAAATTGTTGAGCTTCCGGTTACGAGAAATTGAAAAGTTCCAACGCATTTGTAGGCCTCGTCACAGCGTAAGGTTTTACACTAAATCACTTAGTTAAGAATTCTCTAGTAAGTATGTTTGATACATAGATTAACCAGCACTCCTCGCTCATATACGATGTCAAAAGCGTTTGAGTTTGTTTTACTGTTCAATGTTTTCGATCCCGTGTACTAGTTCAGTAGCCCATGTTTGAGATAATTTCTTATAAATCTCTGAATTTCTTTCTGACCACGTTTGTAACAGTTTTCATTTCAAATACCGGTACCAGACTGTTTTTATTGCAAATTTAAGCAATACTGATTAAAATTTGTGCAGAACATATTGAAAGTTTTTGTAAGACAATTAAAAGTAGTTTCGCTACTTTTCAAATTTCTTTCTTATTTGGTGACAATATGGATCAGCAGGGAAAGACCCTGTGGCAGTTATATTTACTAGGGATTGGCTTGGGCTTAAAGTCAAAGCCCCTGCTATTCCTGGGTGTGTGGGGACATGGGTTACAAATAACTTGGTGCAGTTATCAGTATATTCTTGAATAGTTAATTACAATTACATTGTGTGCAATACCTGTTCTTGGGCTGGGATAGGGGATTATATAATATCTAAACTCAGTTCAAACAGAAACGCTTATCGTTCATTACATTACACATTAAATGTTGTGTTAATGCAATAGTATAAATAAAATATACACAAGTATTCAATTGCCAGCCTATTTTGACAGCAGGTGCCCTTGAATGTATATTACAGAATTTCACCATGTGCGTTTCTTTTTGTACTGAGTGTAAAATCATTGTTTTTAAGGCATCACTTTCCATGATGGGAAGCATTATCTGAATGCTATGAACAGGCAAAGTTTTGATGGTGTCGAAGTTATGTGTGTTTGTTGTGTGGGAGAGGTCCACTGGTAGTGAAGTGTGCGAGAGGTTACAGTCTGTCTCATCTAGTCAGCAGTTCACGACCAGAAGTAAAGTATTGGACTCTTGAATAGCCTTATTATGTGCTCCCCCGGGTATGGGGGGGGAGATTTATTGATTATGCGCTTTGGTCCATCCGGCTGTCTGGTCTGGGCTAGCATTTTGGAGGTTTACAAGTTAGTGGGAGGATAGGCCCCCGAGACAATAGTAAGACAATAGGTTCATTCCGTTAGCCCCTAAAATTCTTTTGTCATTTAGGAGTCTTAATTCTTTGATGATTTTTTTCTAGAAGGGATTAACCCATAAATCCCAAATGTTAGAACGTCTGTGAGGTGAGGCGTTCTGTCCGTCAGTCCGGATTTGTTTGTCTGGACCAGTAACTCTGAGAATTTCTCAATGGAATTTAAAATTATTTCACATATGCATTTCTCATCATCAGTCAGTGTGGCATGCGCAAGACCCAGGTCTGTACCTCAAAGGTCAAGGTTACACTTAGAGGTCAATAGTGTCAACAGTTGGCTCAAATTCAGCTTGTCTGGACCATAACTCTGAGATTTCTCAATGGAATTTAAAAATTATTTTCACATATGCATTCCTCATCATCATTCGTGTGTGCATGCGTCAAGACCCATGGTCTGTACCGTTCTAAAGGTCAAGGTTACAGGACTTAGAGGGTTCAAATAGTCAACATTGGCTTCAATATTCAGGCTTGTCTGGACCATAAACTCTGAGATTTCTCGATGGAATTTGAAAATTATTTCACATATGCATTCCTCATCATCAGTCGGTGGGTGGCATGCACAAGACCAGGTCTGTACCTCAAAGTCAAGGTCACACTGTGGAGGTCAAATGTCAAAATTCGCTCTAATTAAGCTTGTCCTGGCCATAACTCTGACAGTTTCTTGATGAGATTTTAAATGCAATTAATTTGCTATCAATGTTCTGAATCTTCATGAGAGCATGGGGTATATTTGGCACATTAGTTGGGTTGGGAGGTGTGTTTGTGGGTGGGTGGGTGGGGGTGGGGGGGGGGGGGGGAAGTTTGTTTTTTTCAAAAACAAGCTTCTAGTCTCACGTAAAAATCTGTGACCTTCATATTTTTTCACGTTGGTTTGTCAGGTCTCTGAGAGGTCACGGACTTATAGGATTTGAGGGAGGAATAAAGACTAGAATTTTGAAATACGACATCTTATCTGGAGCTCTGTGTTAGTATTAAAAATTCTCATTAAATTTTATAGTGGATGGAGTCTTTCATGAATCCTATAAATAGTATCAGATAAGATCACAGGGGCTAGAGAACAGTGATTTATGTGAAGAACGAAATGTATATATTACTATAAATATAGACATTTTTTTATATATAAATAATCACTGTTTTCTAGCCCCTGTGGATCAGCAAGCTAAAGGATTAACCCCTTTACTTTATAATTATATACAGCTGTTTATGTGTTTTGCAAGATAGGGAGTTTACAGTAGACCCAGATCAAGCAGTTGCTGGACGGAGCTTTCTGATCTGGGTCTACTCAATTGACTAATAGAGATGTTATAGAGCTAGATCTGTTCTATTTACCGCAGCAACATTTTAATGTGGTCGGTGAAAGAGAATTCAGTTAATCTTAATTCATAGTGGAGTCTAGCATAAACAAGGTAAAAGGATTAATGATTTGAAAGATGAGATATTCGGCAATTTTATCCTGATTATGATATTACACCCCCCCCCCCCTCCTTTCCAATATTTATTATCCTAGTCATCAATTCTCACTAAAGACGACAATCTCGGAGAGAAGGGCAAAAAGAATGTATTGTAAGACAGGCTTGCAGTGTTCTGCAATTTTTTGCTTGCTTGAACTTTTTGCATGCTATGTTATATTTCGTCAGTCTGAATTGTCTGCATTAAAAAACAATGCAGATGACATTCAGGCAGATGAAAAATAAGAAAAATATATATATTCTAGATTTTTACACTGAGTGTTCAAACAGTTTGGATCTTAGATCAAAGTCCCGACAATTATGTGGTGGCCTGATTTGGATCCAGACTGTTTGCATAGGAACTCAATGGGTGGAAAAATCCGCTGCTAGCGTGCAAAGAGTTAAGCTGCCACCTGCCTTACAGTTCTTATTGTCTTCCTTTTAGTGATCATTTTTCGTAATCTTATGATATAAACTTGTACACGGGCAGAAATTTATATCAGATACATTTTTTTTTCATCAGGTCCAGTAAAAGGATCGTAAAAGATATCGTGAAGATGATTCTGTTCCAGTACCAAAGAGAACACTTCGTAGGTGGAAGAAAGATGTTTAAACAGCCATTGAACAAACACACCAGAAAAGGCTCAGTTACACCAGAAAGCTCAGTTACAGAAAGCTCAGTTACACCAGAAAGCTCAGTTACATGTGAAAGTAAACTTCCCGAGGAATGTAAACTTTTGGAGGGGTGGTGTGGAATATGGACTTAACAAACTCTCTCCATGTAGTACAGAAGCTCTGTCTGAAACAGTTTATGGGGATGAATTTCTTAGCAGTAGTGACTCAGACTCCTATTCTGATCATGATAGCTTGAATAAAACAAGCAGTGAGTGTGATGCATAACTTGTCCGAGGTCTGATTTTTCAGAGTTGGATGATTTTGAGACAGAAGGTAAACAATGCAGAGAACTGATGTATGTCAGTTTGAAAGACATTATCCGTGCACGAGTCACAAGCCTTTTGTCTCGTGTCATACATACTGAAATACAATCTGTCGGCTTCTGCTGGGAAATACCTTTTACAAAACTATTACAGACCTTGTGTCCTTGAAAGTCAATACTTCAGAAAAGCTTAAAATATGAGGAGATGTTCAGCAGCATTAGTAAAAACGAACCTGAAGTAATCCACATATACTGTTGTTTTTGTAACAAAAGATTTCCAGATGATCCTGATGTTTTCCGGTGTGCTCAATAGGTGATTGTCTGGATTGAGATACATTGGCCCAATATCAAGTCAGACAATGTCAAACAGGCAGGCTAGATGTTTTTTTATCATTGCTGATGTGGAAAGTCAGCTGTGTAGTCTGATAGAAAGAAATAATATCTGGGATGAGATACAGAGAACTAAACAATCTATAAATGTTAATGAGAACTCCTTCACACATTACTGATATTATAGATGGAGAAGCTTACTTAAAGCACTGTCAGCCTGGAGGATGTCTCCATAGTGAAAATGCTGTAAGTGCCATTTTTCATACTGATGGTGTACCTTTGTGTTAACTCGAGTAAGGTAAAACTTTGGCCAATTTTCATCTGTATCAATGAGTTTGCCACCAGTCGCAAGAGATTTGCACGAGAAAAATACATTTCTAGCAGGTCTCTTGGCAAGGAAAGGACAAGCTACGCATTTTTTCAGTATATAGCAGCTTTCGGTGATGCAGTGTCTAAGCTACACAGTGATGGAATCTCTGTTCAAGCCACCAGGTCTGTTCACTGTACAGTAAATGTGCGGCTTGACAGTATTATTGGCTTCTGTAGACCTCAAGCAAAAGCATAT
>JASEVX010000608.1:0-78460 GCA_031761405.1 Serripes groenlandicus | reverse complement strand
CTCATTGTGACGAAGAAGACCGTTCAAGTAGCGTAAGATGAAGACAGAAAGCAATGACAAACAAAGGATGTTAATGACCAGAATTTGAATAGATCGATGATTGTGGAGATAAACTGTCTAGAAATAGTGTAAATGATGGTGTTCTCATTGTGACGAAGACAGTTCTAGTACAAATGAAGACAGAAGCATTGATCAACAAGATGTTAATGGACCATAATCTGTGAAATAGATGATGATAGTGGGAGATAAACTGTCTAGAAATAGTGTTAAATGATGGTGTTCTCTGGGTGACGAATTATAGTTCAGTACAAATGAAGACAGAAGCATTGATCAAACTGCGTTGGTTTTTCGACTTTCAGGAGCTCGAGAATAGATAGACCCACAAAATATGCAGAATTTTCGATGTTAACTTCGAAAAACAATGCCATGCCTGAGTATCCATAACCAATCCGGCGCGAGTCTGAGCTTGAAATTGTTACCGTCTACTCTGTAGGTCCCGCCTATAGAAATAAAAGAAACCGAACGTTCAGCGGTGTTTTTGGAATTCAGGAGGGCGGGAGTAGAAAGACCGCCCAAAATATGCAGATTTCTGACCAAACTGAGATAAAAATGACCATGTCCTTCCTATGTGTCCGGCGACGAGGTCTGAGAGCTTTGATTACATTCTACATCTGAGACGGAGTCCGCCTGTAGAAATAAAAGAAACCGAACGTTCTGCGGTGTTTTACGACTTCAGGAGGGTCGGGAATAGATAGACACACAAAATATGCCGAATTTCTTAGCCAAACTGCGAAAAACATGACCATTCTTTCCTATGTGTATCCATGCCCCAATCCGGCGCCGAGGTCTGAGAGCTGTGCAATTTTCACCGTCTTCTCTGTAGATCCAGGCCTGTAGGAAATAAAAGAAACCGGATCGTTCTGCAATGTTTTACGACTTCATGAGAGTCGGGAATAGATAGACCCCTATAATATGCAGATTTTCTGAGCCAAACTGCGAAAAAACCTTGACCATTCCTTCCTATGTGTATCCATGCCCCAAATCCGGCTCCGATGACTGATAGCTGTGAAATTCTTACCGTCGACTCTCTAGGTCCCGGCCTGTGGGAAATAAAAGAAACCGGATCGTTCTGTGGTGTTTTTCGACATCAGGAGGATCCGGAATAGATAGACCCCAAAATATGCAGAATTTCTGAGCCAAACTGCGAACAAAAATGACCATTCCTTCCTATGTGTCCGGTGCCGAGGTCTGAGAGCTGTGAAATTGTTACAGTCTACTCTGTAGGTCCCGGCCTGTAGGCAATAAAAGAAACCGGAACGTTCTAAGTTGTTTTTCGACTTCAGGAGGGTCCGGAATAGATTGACACCCAAAATATGCAGAATTTCTGAGCCAAACTGCGAAAAACATGACCATTCCTTCCTATGTGTATCCATGCCCCAATCCGGCGCCAAGGTCTGAAAGCTGTGAAAAAAATTACCAGTCCTTCCTATGTGTCCGGCGCCAAGGTCTGAGAGCTGTGAAAAAAAATGACCATTCCTTCCTATGTGTCCGGTGCCGAGGTCTGAGAGCTGTGAAATTGTTACCGTCTACTCTGTAGGTCACAGCCTGTAGGAAATAAAAGAAACCGGAACGTTCTGCGGTGTTTTACGACTTCAGGAGGGTCGGGAATAGATAGACACCCAAAATATGCATAATGTTTTAGCCAAACTGCGAAAAACATGACCATTCCTTCCTATGTGTATCCATGCCCTGTACGTCGGACTGAACAAAACATATGTCTAGTGCACAACAACCGTATAACCAGCGGACGCATTTGTCAAGTGGTTTTCGTGGTAGCAGTGGGCATATAGAGTGTTGTAAACATAAATCCATATCATGGAATACCAGGCTTTCTTTCACAGGAAACTTGCTACAAATTGGCATATGAAATAGTTCAGGTTGTATTACCACGTATCATTATGAGACGGGAGAGACTTTACTAAACTTATTATAAATATCAATGAAAATGATGGGTCAAATTTTGGAATGACTACGAAGTACCATGTTTTTATTGACATTTATAGAAACAAGATTACATCTAAATCTCATTCTTGCAGCACTTTAAATCACTAGCTTGAGCATTTTATTATGCCTTTTAATACCGGTCATGTCGATGAGTTGTTTCGACAATCACAGCAGAAACTGTTATACATTACGATGAAATGAAATATTTAAATAATGAAGCAGTGTTGTAAACATAAATCCATATCAGGCTCTCTCTCACAGGAAACTTGCCACAAGTTGGCATATAAATTATTACAGGTTGTATTACCACATATCATTATGAGACGGACAGACTTTAAAAAACTTATTATAAATATCAATGAAAATGATGGGTCAAATTTTGGAATGACTACGAAGTAATTTGACCTGTTTTTATTGACATTTATAGGGAAAAGATTACATCTAAATCTCATTCCTGCAGCACTTTAATAATTCACTAGCTTGAGCATTTTATTATGCCTTTTAATACCGGTCATGTCGATGGGTTTTACACAACGATGTACCTTTCTGTATTACCTTTCTGTAATCTTTCATTATTTGAGGGACTCGCACAATATAATGCCAGATTGTGACAAGTTGCCTGTCTCCATAAGTGGTTTCGTATCGTTAAATCCTTGAACTATTACTATTATTTCTAACATTCAATGGCAATGATATTGTATTAATATTTTCTATTTGTGTTAGAAGTAGTTGTAATACAGTATATAAGGTTTAAACTATAGTTAGAACTAACCTGGTATTCTCTCTCTATGTTTATATAATTATGTTTAAAAGTTTTATAAGTGCCACCTTTTCTTCCCAAAGCCACTACCCTTTTGTTTCCAATAAAGTGGAACCAATCGTTTAGCTTTCGTTGCATTTTTTTTTGTCAATACTTGTATGTATTGTTTATATTGTCGATTGACTATAACTTAATTTAAAGTCAAACAGTTGAGACTTAATCCCATGCACAGTGTTCAACCATTTATTTCAGTGGTACTTTTGTCTTTTGTAGTTATAATTTTAAAATATACATTACTAACGTTAGTGCATTATCAATTTTATAGTGTTTCATAAGCGCGTACTTATATCGCGTCACTTTATACACAATTATTACATTAATTAATTAATATTTATATTAATATATAAACTTATTATATATATCTTACTTGTTCTTTGTTTCTTTAACTATCTTACTACCGTACTTCGGTGTTCTATTGGTGTGAGAGAATGACTCGCTGGATGTACTGCGAGCTTATAAACGTACCGTTATAAGATACCCGAATAATTAACCGGACACTGTTACTTCTCTAATGAGGATTACTTTTGACATTTAAATAGGCTTTTGTTCGCGTATCCAGCACCGAAATCAACATACGCTGGGAACTGCGGCATGTTTAATTGAGATTAATTTTGACATTTCAAAGGGTCATTGTTGGTGTATCCGGCTTGAAATAAATTTACCTTGGACCCTGTAGCTAAATGAAAAAATATTAATTTTCGATCAAACGGATTAACTTTGAAAATGAATGGCCTATTGTGTACACCTGTCTTGACCGGGCAGTTACTTCTCTAATGAAGATTAATTTTGACATCTAAATAGGCTTTTATTCGCGTATACGGCCCCAACATCAACGGCGGCATTTTTAATCAAGATTAATTTTGACATTTCAAAGTATCATTGTTGGCATATCCGGCTTGAAATAGCCTGTAGCTAATTGAAAGAAGATTAATTTACGATCAAACGGATTAACTTCGCAAATGAATGGGCTATTGTGTACACCTGGTGTGACACGGATCGAGTACAATGAGTGATTGTGAAATATATAATGGGGGCGTTAACAAAACATCAGGTGATAGGACATGTGCATTTCTCATGGTTTGCGTGCACCAGTACTAGGTACAATACAGGAAAGATTGGTTAGGCTAAAATTGATCGTCTGCTAGCCATCGATTGCATAAAAGCAACGTTTAAAAAGTAATCAATCTATGGTTTTCTTGCGGGACGGCCCATTTATCAGTATTGTAATATGACTATAATGATATTGATGGTTGGTGAAAACACCATTCAATAATCATTAAGAGGCAAAACTAATGGTTTTCTCGCAGGACGGCCCATTTATCAATTAAACATCAAGCGCAATGTTGGTTTTCTCCCGAGACGACATATTTACCAGTACCGTGATATGACTATAATACTGATAATGGTTGGTGAAAACACAATTGAAATAAACATCAAGAGGCCACAATGTTGTTTTTCTCGCGGGACGGCCCATTTATCAGTACTGTGATATGATTATAATACTGATGATAGATGGGGAAAAAAATATCAAAATAATCATCAAGAGATCACAATGTTGGTTTTCTCGCGGGACGGTCCATTTATCAGTACTGTGATATGACTATAATACTGATGATGGTTAGGGATGAAACCATTCAAATAAACATCAAGCGGTCACAATGTTGGTTTTCCGCGGGACGGCCCATTTATCATCACGGTGATATGAATATAATACTGATGATGGTTGGGGGAAAAACACCATTCAAATCAACATCAAGAGATCACAATATTGTTTTTTTCGCGGGACGGCCCATTTATCAGTACTATGATATGATTATAATGATAATGATGGTTGTGAAAACACAATTCAAATTTCATCAAGAAGCCACAATATTGGTTTTCTCGCGGGACGGCCCATTTATCAGCACGGTGACATGACTATAATACTGATTATAACAGAGGTGAAAACACCATTTAAATAAATATCAAGAAATCACACAGTTGGTTTCCTCGCGGGACGGCCCATTTATCAGTACTGTGATATGATTATAATGATAATGATGGTTATGAAAACACAATTCAAATAATCATCAAGAAGCCACAAAATTGGTTTTCTCGCGGGACGGCCCATTTATCAGCACGGTGACATGACTATAATACTGATGATGGTTGGGGGAAACACCATTGAAATAAACATCAAGAGGTCACAATATTGGATTTATCGCGGGAAGGCCCATTTATCAGGACGGTGATATGACTACAATACTGTTGGTGGTTGGTGAAAACACCATTCAAATAGACATCAAGAGGCCACAATATTGGTTTTCTCGCGGGACGGCCCACATATCAGTACTTTGATATGAGTATAATTCTGATGATAATTGGTGAAAACACAATTCAAAGCAAACATCAAAGGTCACAATGTTGGTTTTTTCGCGGAACGGTCCATTTATCAGTACTGTGATATGATAATAATACTGATGATAGTTGGTGTAATCACCATTCAAATACAAATCAAGAGGTCACAATGTTGGTTTTCTTGCGGAACGGCCCATTTATCGGTACTGTGATATGACTATAATACTGATGATGGTTGGTTAAACACCATAGCAATAAACATCAAGAGTTCACAATGTTGGTTTTCTCGCGGGACGGCCCATTTATCAGTACTGTGATATGACTATAGTACTGATGATAGTTGGGGAAAAAACCATTCAAATAAACATCACGAGATCACAATGATGGTTTTCTCGCGGACGGCCCATTTATCACTACTGTGATATGACTATAATTCTGATGATGATTGGGGAAACTCCATTCTTATGAACATCAAGATGTCACAATGTTGGTTTTCTAGGGACGTCCCATTTATCAGTACGGTGATAATACTGATGATGATTGGTGAAAACACCATTCAAATACTCATCAAGAGGTCAAAATGTTAATTATTTCGCAGGACGGTCATGGTTGGTGAGAACACTATTCAAATAAACATCAAGAGGCTACAATGTTGGTTTTCTCGCGGGACGGCCCATTCATCAGTACTGTGATATGACTATAATTCTGATGATGATTGGGGAAACTCCATTCTTATGAACATCAAGATGTCACAATGTTGGTTTTCTAGGGAGGTCCCATTTGTCAGTATAGTGATATGACTATAATACTGATGATGGTTTGAGAAAACATCATTCAAATAAACATCAAGAGGCCACACTGTTGGTTTTCTCGCGGAACGGCCCATTTATCAGTACGGTGATATGACTATAATACTGATGATGGTTGGGGAAAAAAACCATTTAAATAAACATCAAGAGGTTACAATGTTGGTTTTCTCCCGAGAAGGCATATTTATCAGTACGGTGATATAACTATAATACTGACGATGGTTGGGAGAAAACACCATTTAAATAAACATCAAGAGGTCACAATGTTGGTTTTCTCGCGGGACGGCCCATTTATCAGTACTGTGATATGACAATAATAATGATGATGGTTGGGAGAAAACACCATTTAAATAAACATCAAGAGGTTACAATGTTGGTTTTCTCGCGGGACGGCCCATTTATCAGTACTGTGATATGATTATTATACTGATGATGGTTGGGAGATAACACCATTTAAATAAACATCAAGAGGTCACAATGTTGGTTTTCTCGCGGGACGGCCCATTTATCAGTACTGTGATATAACTATAATAATGATGATGGTTCGGGAAACTCCATTCGTATGAACAGCAAGAGGTCACAATGTTGGTTTTCTAACGGAACGGCCCATTTTACGTACGGTGATATGACTATAATACTGATGAGTGTTGGTAGAACACTTCAAGTAAACATCAAGAGGTCAGAATGTTGGTTTTCTCGAGGGACGGCCCATTTATAAGTATGGTGATATGACTATAATGCTGATGATGGTTGGGGCAAAACACATTCAAATAAACATTAAGAGGTCATAATGTTGGTTTTCTCGCAGGGACGGTCCATTTATCAGTACGGTGATATGACTATAATACTGTCTGTATCAGGACTGCAAAGGTGTCAGCGAGCGTCTGTATTTGGTATGCAGAGGCGTCAGAGAGTGTCAGTATGAGGGATCCAAAGGTGTCAAAGATCGTCTGTATGAGGGATGCGGAGGTGTAAAAGAGCGTCTGTATTAGGGATGCAGAGGTGTCATAGAGCGTATGTATGATGGATGCAAAGCTGTCAAAGAGCGTATGTATGAGGGATGCAGAGGCGTCAGAGAGCGTCTGTATGAGTGCTGCAAAAGTATCAGAGACAATCTGTATGAGGGATGCAGAGAGGGTCTGTATGATGGATACAGAGACGGCAGATAGCGTCTGTATGAGGGATGCAGAGGTTTCAAAGACCGTCTGTATGAGGGATGCAGAGGTGTTGAAGACCGTCTGTATGATGGATGCAGAGGGGTCAGAGAGCGTATTTATGACGGATGCTGAGGCGTCTATATATGGGGTGCAAAGGTTTCAGAGAGCGATTGTATGTGGGATGCAGAGGTGTCAGAGAGCTTTTGTATGAGGGATACAGAGCCGTCAGAGAACTTCTGTATGAGGGATGCAGAGGTGTCACAGAGCGACCGTATGAGAGATGCAGAGGTGTCATAAGCGTCTGCATTAGGGATGCAGAGGTTCCAAAGAGCGTCTGTATGAGAGATGCAGAGGCGTCATAGAACGTCTGTATAAGGGATGCAGAGATGTCAGAGAGCATCTGCATTAGGGAAGCATAGTAGTCAGAGAGTGTCTGTATGAGAGTTACAGAGGTGTCATAGAGCGTCGGTATGAGAGATGCAGAGGCGTCAGAGAGCGTCTGTATGAGGGCTGCAAAAGTATCAGAGACCATCTGTATGAGGGGTGCAGAGAGGGTCTGTATGATGGATACAGAGACGTCAGATAGCGTCTGTATGAGGGATGCATAGGTGTCGGAGAGCGTATATATGAGAAATGCAGATGTGTAAGAGAGCGTCTGTATGAGGGATGCAGAGGCGTCAGCTAGCGTCTGTATTAGAGATGCAGAGGTGTCAAAGAGCGTATGTATGAGAGATGCAGAGGTGTCGAAGAGCGTCTGTATCAGGGATGAAGAGTCGTCAGAGAGCATATGTATGAGGATTGCAGAGACGTCAAAGAGCGTATGTATGAGAGATGCAGAAATGTCAAAGACCGTCTGCATGAGAGATGCAGAGGTGTCCGAGAGCGTCTGTATGAGGGATGCAGAGGTGTCAGAGATCGTCTGTATGAGGGATGCAGAGTTGTCAGAGAGCGTCTGTATGTGGGATGCAGAGTTGTCAGAGATCGTCTGTATGAGGGATGCAGAGTTGTCAGAGAGCGTCTGTATGAGGGATGCAGAGGTGTCAGAGATCGTCTGTATGAGGGATGCAGAGGTGTCAGAGAGCGTCTGTATGTGGGATGCAGAGGTGTCCGAGAGCGTCTGTATGAGGGATGCAGAGGTGTCAGAGAGCGTATGTATGTGGGATGAAGAGGTGTCAGAAAGCGTCTGTATATCGGATGCAAAGGTGCCAAAGAGCGTCTATATGTGAGATGCAGAGGTGTCAGAGAACGTCTGTATGAGGGATACAGAGGTGTCAAAGATCGTCTGTGTGAGGGATGCAGAGGTGTCAAAGATCGTCTGTATGAGGGATGCAGAGAGCGTCTGTATGTGGGATGCAGAGGTGTCCGAGAGCGTCTGTATGATGGATGCAGAGGTGTCAGAGAGCGTCTGTATGTGGGAAGAAGAGGTGTCAGAGAACGTCTGTATGAGGGACACAGAGGTGTCAAAGATCGTCTGTATGAGGGATGCAGAGGTGTCAAAGATCGTCTGTATGAGGGATGCAGAGTTGTCAAGGAGCGTCTGTATGAGGGATGCAAATGTTTTAAATACCGTCTGTATGATGGATGCAAAGGTGTCAGAGAGCGTATATATGAGGGATGCAGAGAGCGTCTGTATGTGGGATGCAGAGGCATCAGAGAGTGTCTGTATGAGAGATACTGAGGCTTCAGAAAACGTCTGTATGAGGGATGCCAAGGTGTTAGAGAGCGTCTGTATGGGAGATGCAGAGATGTCATAGAGCGTCTCTATGAGAGATACAGTGGCGTCAGAGAGCGTCTCTATGAGAGATGC
Source organism: Serripes groenlandicus (assembly GCA_031761405.1). Classification (NCBI taxonomy): domain Eukaryota; kingdom Metazoa; phylum Mollusca; class Bivalvia; order Cardiida; family Cardiidae; genus Serripes; species Serripes groenlandicus. The sequence continues at coordinate 69,526 of JASEVX010000608.1, read as the reverse complement.
AGAGGTGTTATAGAGCGTCTGTATGAGGGATTCAGAGGAGTTAGAGAGCGTCTGTATGAGAGATGCAGAGGTGTCATAGAGCGTCTCTATGGGAGATGCAGTGGCGTCAGAGAGAGTCTCTATGAGGAATGCAGAGGGGTCAGAGAGCGTCTGCATTAGGGATGCATAGTTGTCAGAGAGAGTGTCTGTATGCATTAGGGATGAGGAAGTTTCAGAGATCTTCTGTATGAGGGATGCAGATGTGTCAGAGAGCGTCTGTATAAGGGATTCAGAGGTGTCAAATAGAGTATGTTTGAGGGATGCAGAGGCGTCAAAGAGCGTCTGTTTGAGGGATGCAGAGGTCTCAGAGAGCGTCTGTATGATGGGTGTAGAGGTATTAGAGAGCGTCTGTATGAAGGGTGAAGAGGCGTCAGATAACGTCTGTATTAGGGATGCAGAGGTGTCAAAGAGCGTATGTCTGAGAGATGCAGAGGTGTCATAGAGCTTCTGTATGAGGGATGCAGAGGTGTCAAATTGTTCCCTTTTGCCATTCGAAGTACTCCCGTGAGTATGGTAGTATGTCCGGCTATGCGCCTTGTGGAAAATCAAGCCAGCCGAGTGGAGTATTGGTCTGAGAAAGCAAAGAAAGGTGAACTAACCGCCGTGGTATGAATGACAATTTGTTGAAACGGCGTCAAGCCTAATCCAGATAATGCTCTGTGGAATAAACATTGTTGTTAAAACTTCAAGATTATTAAAAGTCATATAATAAAAGTATTTCTTTTCTTTTAATCTAATGTTAACTCTTTCAAATACAGACTTTCAAATTACCTGTCCTTTTTTTAGGGAGCGTCAATATCCAACTTAATTAAGTGACGAGTTGATTGAATGGTCATACAGGACATTACCCACATGCATACGAAATTTGAGGCCGAATGTCCGGTAGCTCTGTTGGGAGCAACGCGGGCTGTTAATCCAGGGTACCAAAAGCATTGAAACGAGTCTGATCCATTGAAAAACAGGACAGCTAGGGAATGGGTATTGTATTCCTTATATGTATATATAGCGAAAACTTTAAGAATGTTCTTGTACAAAAGAACTGGCCAATTTTGTCTATAGTTTTTCACAGATGATGTTCCTGCGATTATTCTCTATCAAAAGTGCTGATAAGCATTGCCGCCTAATAGAAGGGTTCGTTTTCCTTATATGTATATATAGTGAAAACTTAAATAACCTTCTTGTAAAAAATATTAACCTGATTTGAATTTCACGAATATTCCTGGGGTGATTCTTTACCAAGATTGTTGAAGCTATTCAGATTCATTTAAAAACATGACCGTCATGGTACATGATTGCTTTCCTTATACGTATATATAGAGAACATAATTTTGCACAAATGATCCTTGAGTAGCATTCTCTAAAAAAAAAATCCTTATTTGTATATAAAGTGGTAACTTAAAAAATTCTTCTTTTACAAAATTACTGACTCAATTAGAAAATACTTGATCAGAAATGTTCCTTGGGTGATTTCTACCTTCCTACATACATATAGACCATCTTGCATATTGGTGATAGTCACAATTATATCTCGTTGGGTCCGTTTAGAGGCATTTTAAGTCTGCAACTAGTGTGACCCCGTTTTTGCCGTTTTAATTACTCAGTATGGGTTAATATATAACACATGCTCAGCATAGATTCACTCTACATTTGTGTATACTCAGCATTGGTTTATATATTCATGCATAGTATAATTATATGCTCTGTCTAAATTCAATCTTTATTTGTGTATGCTCATAGTAAGTTCTGTATAGATTCACTCTACCTTTTTGTATACTCAGAATTGGATTATATATACATGAATAGTGCATGATCTGTCTAGATTCAATCTTCATTTGTGTTTATCCCGTCTGGTTTACAAATGGAGTATGGAGTATGTTCAGTCTAGAATCACTCCTCTACCTTTTTGTTTGCTCTCCATTGGTTTGAATATAAAGCATTATGCTCTGTCTATGTTCACTCTAACCTTTTTTATACTTAGCATTGGTTTTCCAAAAAAAAGCATATACTCTGTTTAGAATAGCCCTATCTTTTGCATACTCAACATTGGTTCATATATGCATGAATAGCATATGCGCTGTCAAGATTCACTCTATCTTTTTGTATGCTCATCATTTGTTTACAAATGGCGTTTGTTCTATCCAGACTCATGACGGCGCATATATAGTTTGAAGTTATGATGCATGTATTTGCAATTGTGCGGTATATTTTACACAAAACGTCCCCCGCAGTCCAGAACGGTACTGCGTATTCCAAACCGATGGATCTCTCCACAGTGTCCGGAAAAGCATCGAGTAAACCTGCTGACAGATATAGTAACAAAAATGTGAAAATGATTAACATACTCACTGTATTGTTTAATTTTAAAAATTATCAGTAACTTTAGTGGAAGTCTGAGCTGTATAATGTGTTAATATGCCATAGTTTACTTTAAATTGCCTACAAGTTATTGTGTGCACATTTCCGATCAATGTTATATATTATAAGCAGATAACCTCTCGTCTAGGGTAGCTGCGTATTTGATATAGTATTACTCAATGTGTAGATATACTATACAGATATTTAGAAATAAAAAAGATATTCTCGTACAGGTATTATAAAATATGCTAATTTCGTAGTGATAAATGATTTTCATGGGACAATATCATTTGCCTTGATGTTATGAAATGATAATTTAATATTACATAACCCAATATACGTGTGACGATACATATTCAGCTCATGGATTGTATGGTGTTATTGCCGCTTTCAATATTTTTTCAGTTATATTTCGGCGTCTTTTTTGTGTAATTTACCAGTACTACTGCTCCATTAATCATGACACCAGCTAGTCAGTCGTAATGATTACTCCGCAACCCTGAGTGCCAAGTAGGGCAACAATTACTACCATTTGAAGGTATTTGGTATGACGCTCTACCACAACAACACCGATACGGTTCTGGTCATAAAAGCGACAAACAAACATCTATATTATTATCAAGAATAACGTCAGTTAAGAGAAATGACTTCGTTGTTATACAATGTATTGTTGTCTGAACGTTAATTACGATAATTCATTTGAGACGTTCCCTGCGGAAACCAACACTGTTGACTCTGCGTAAGTATTGACCCGGATCAACCTATACATGACACGCAGGCTAATCCGGTTAAACACTTTTCGCCTCCTGTGGATTTATCTGTTTCAAGAATCATTACTCTATCCCCCTGAGACGAACCGTGTCTTTCCAGATTACCCTGCGCGTACTGCACGGGCTGATCTGCGTCGATACATTACGCAGCGTCCATAATGTTGGTTTTCTCGTGGGTGGAACGCCTCCTATAGTCCTGATTGTACTCGCTAATAACATACGCATACATATCTCACGGGATATAACTACAGTAATCACTGTTAAATAAACTTTATGAGCTCTACCAGGATAAAAGGTACAAGTTGAATTTTGTGAACAATGTAGATCCAGTTCAATCAGTGCATTCGCGCATAGTTTGATAACGATCTGTAATATTCAAATATAACTGCACTAAGCTTGTAAATGGATTTTGTCAACTCGTGTACGATAACCTGATAAGTGATCGGGCCACACACTATACGCAAATGACAAGTTGTACATTTTTCACACGGACGGGCTTATAGCTAAGTTGCATTCCCTTTCACGAATGAATAATAGTCATACGATTTCGAACACTGTTTCGATTATACTGTTAATTGGCAACGAAGACATTCGAAGATAAAAGAGCGACAATTAAAACTTGTTTACCAATAGACCGCCTCGGTGGTGTAAAGGTATAGCGTCCGCCTCGGATGCGGGAGGGCGCGGGTTCGATCACCGGTAGGGTCATGCAAAATACTTTTGATAATGGAAGTCGTTGCTTTTCCTCCTGTGCGCTCAGTGTTGTTGGATTAGTACTACGATTGACTGGATAGTGTCAGAATAAACGGACCATATAACTAAAAATGTGTTGTGTTTTGGTAAACCGAGCAAAATTGATTTTAGCGTGGGTTTGTTTATTATAATTAGTGTTTTTACCGACAACACTATCACAACATCGATGTTTAAGTCATATGCCTTAACTTTATTAGCTCGTTTAATGCACATTTTAGTCACGATTATACTGTTAATTGGCAACGAATACATTCGAAGATAAACGAGCGACAATTAAAACCTGTTTACCAATAGACCGCCTCGGTGGTGTAAAGGTAGAGCGTCCGCCTCGGATGCGGGAGCGCGCGGGTTCGATCACCGGTAGGGTCATGCAAAATACTTTTGATAATGGAAGTCGTTGCTTTTCCTCCTGTGCGCTCAGTGTTGTTGGATTAGTACTACGATTGACTGGATAGTGTCAGAATAAACGAACCATATAACTAAAAATGCGGATGCGGGTTCGATCACCGGTAGGGTCATGCAAAATACTTTTGATAATGGAAGTCGTTGCTTTCCCTCTTTTCGCCCGAGTTATAGTAACACGCGAATAACAAAAAAGTGAATCTGAGAGAGGTAATCATTGCGGTTGAAGTAATAAGGTTTAGAAATATCTTAAATTAACTTTCAGTGGTCTATTATATATCATATACGATCGGTGAATATTGATGTATGTTCTCGTAACTGCAATTGCATTTCTATAAGAAATATTAGTGTTTGTGGCACTACCACAACTCGATTAGTCAAATATGTTTTTACATAATTAATGACGAAACAAATTACGTCGTATTCAATTGAAATATAATACTATATTATATAAGCTATTAAATATAAATAGCTCATACTCTATTATAATCTGGGGACAATTTGACACTGAAATGTAAAATTCATAAAATTAATTGACTATCATATGCTTGCTAACATATGTCATTATTTCAACCAGTTTCCTCTCATGTCTTGTATACCAGATGCTTAAATGTGTATACTTCACTTGGAAGATAATCCCACATATTGAATACTTCCTGCTACATGTTATATCGGTATATATCGCTATGAATCTTCTTAATATTTGTGTTATTTTAAGTAGATATATGCGTTCGTTCGTTGTTTGTGTAATACAGAGCTTTAGATATCTTCAAAGAAATTCAAAATCAATTTCCTATCTTCAGCTACGCCTAGATCGGAAATATTAGGAATGAATGTATATTGTTTTATGGCGCATCGACAGCTAAGGTCATTTAGCGCGCATTTAAATGTTATTATTCATGTTCCCTGGGTGAACAAACCAGTACTAGGCTAGAAAATGTGCCTTGCCCAAGGGCACTCCACCATGACCGAATTGCCGCGACTGGGGATAGAACCCGGGACACCCGGTTTAGAAATCCCCGACGCTAACCACTCGACCACAGCGGATTCCTAATATATCTTTTACAAATACATATGCATCTTTCGACAAGCAACTAGAAGTGTAGGTCAACACTGGCAACGCATCTCTGTTTATTTACGCCCCTGTGACTTTGGGAGGCTCAAAAAGAATCTCACCCACATCCTCACGGTAACCCTTGTTTCAACCGTAAGAGCCCTGCTAAATGGGTCAGTATGATTGGAGTCAATGCAACTCATGTGCTACAGCAGGTGGGATGGTATTTTCTTCATACAATATAGTTGTATCTCGATGTAAATATAACATATGGAACGAAGAGTATCTTCCTGTCCGCTGCGCGATTTGATCTTAGCTGTCGAAAGCGGCGTTAAACCCAAAGAATTAAAGTGGATTCGTTCGTGTTTGGTGTTATATCGAGTGTAACTATCATCACCGAACGTTATGGAAGCTTGTTGACCACCCTAGATAAACAGATGCATATAATATTATAAAAGAGAAAACGTTTCATAATGTAAAACACTTGCATTACGTGTTATTTAAGAAAGTAGATTACAATACGGCGATATTTCTATACTATATCCACTCTTTTATTACTAATATAACTGAAATTATTGTTTTATCCAGGGGTTACTTCAAACTTCCATGGAAAACAGTCCCAGTTTCTATTTCTAATAACGTTATTTGTTTGTTTGACAAGTAGTTGTGTCAATAAGTAAGAAAGTTGTTAATTATTTTGACATGTTTTATATCAAACAATTTATACTTTTCATCTTTATTTATAATTCAACTATTATCATTTGATAAATTACACCCATCCCCTTGGCCAATGTCACCAAAACATTTAATTTTACAATATCATACATCTATACATGAATATACAAACTATTATATGGAGATCGGATTTGCAATCATAATTTAGAAAAGGTCTAAAATATCAATACGACCTCTATTCGTCAGGCGCGACCAATTTACAAAAACAAGTCCTAAAATCACTATGTTATCGTAAATGTTTAAAAAGGAATTTAAAAAAAAATCGTGACAATTCGATGTGAAAATGCTCTTAGATGGAACCCGATATCAATTGATGCATTTTAAAACTTGATAAAGTTGCGATTTAAAGAAAAAAATCAAAAGCTATATAACCTCTAATCACATGAAGACGTGCATCATTAAGGAAATTCGTGATAAAGAAAATTGATCTCGATCTAGTGTTAAAACATAATTGCAGATGTTTTTTTAACAAAATGTGTTTGATGTCAAAGATAATTGTCTCATTTATATTTTCAGATCAGTTTTCATATATGTTTTTGCATTCAAAAATACTTGTTTTATAGCAAGCAAAAACAGATTAACATAACTAAGAGATTATGGTTTTACAGAGGAGACACATGTGTTGCATCTGCAGCAGACACATTTTTAAAACGTTGTGCCAAAATGAGCCATTGCTAACGAAGTCACATTCTTCCATTTGCCATAGTGTTTTACATTATATTCTATGATCATAATTTCATTTTCATTGTTTCCAAAGTGTTGCATATACTTTTGCAAAGTATTCTTTAGATGTATTGTATGTGGAAAAGTGAATATCTTAAATGAAGATGTCTGTTGTCACAATATTAAATCAACACCTTCTTTCACATACATAGATACTAAAAATATTGGGGCGAAGATATGAAATATATATTTAGAAAAGTGCATGAAATTGAACAAACAAAATCAGTGTCGCAAAAGGAGCAATGTTTTTTAATGCCATATTTAAAAAATAAATCAAGAAATCAAATTAATAATGTTGTAATTTCAAGGCAAAAAAACAGGAGGGTGAATGCATTGATTGATGTGAAAATAAAATGAAAAAAGTAGTTTTGAAGATGCGTCAAACAACACTTTTCAAAGGGAATATGTGATGATAACACTCATCAGCGATTTTGTCAGTAATGCATTTCATGCAGTGAATTACGGTCTTATTTTAACATCTCTGCACAGTAGGATTGTTTGCCTTATCTGTTTGAGTTTGACAACTAAGAAAAATCAAAGCGCTGAAAGCGCTAACGGTATAGGGGCATATGTAAGTTGAGAATATATGGCATAGATAACATGGACAAACATTGTTGAAACAATAAACAGTGACCTTTAAAACAAACCAAACTAACACATACTGCCTGCCAATAACATATACCTTATTTATCAAAGTTTGACCCTTTTCTTGTAAAAAGAAAATAAATCAGGAAGGACAAAAGATTGACACAAAACCGAGCAGCGACCCTTAATTAATAGCATCAATATACGTCGTAAGAATTTATTCATATGTTGACAATCCGGCAATCGTTGACGTTTGATTATTCTTATCAACGTTGACATTGACCATGGCTAAGTGTAATAGTCCAGACAGCCAGAAAAATACAAAAAAGGCACATATCATAGTCCTTGCATCAGTATTTGGAAACTTGTTTATTAAGATGTTAAGATGTACCTAACACTCTGATTCTCCCACAATGCCCTTGTAACAGAAACGTAAAAGAAACTCATACGCATATGACTAAGCAGGATTTACATTTTTCAGATTGTTTAAAAAGTGCATTCAAGACCCTCTTGTATCGCGTCTTGTATCGCTTTTGTATTGAAGTAACGCCATCTTATTACAGTGCTGTACTATATAAAAGGTGTTTAAAGTCATGTAATTGACCTATCGTTATGACAGGTAATCCTGTTTGAATATCAATAAACAAGTGTTATTTTACCGAAATTAACAATTTATATGCAGATAATTGCAATATCTTAATGATATGCATATAAAATAGACTAATAAAGACTTGTTTTGTCGTTTTTTAGGCCTTTGCTATAGAACATAAAATTATTAAGTTATAAATCTAATTAGAATTTTTGGCGAATACATGAACAATACAGGGAGCAATTTTGACCTGTAGTGTTTCTGCTAAATAATTTTAACAAATCAATATAGCTGCTTCAGTGTTCTCTCCCAAACACCTATCAACTGATAGAGGTATCTATCTTGAAGGAATTTGGACTCACCCAAACATACGCTCAAAAATAATTCGTTATAAATACCTTCAGTCCTTTGATTTATAATGCCATATAATGCAAAATAGCATAGCCTATAGACCATGTCTTCGACTTATTAACATGGCTTGGGGGAATAATTCGTTTAAGAAAGCACCCTAGAAACATTTCTGCAAAAGTATTTAAAAATGAAGATTTTTCAAGTGTTCACTACAGCCATATACAACTTATAACGTGCTGATAAGGACGGAATAGTAACATACATTAACGTTACAAAGCGCTCTCATCCAACATTTGATTATGTAGAGACCACTTCTTCTACTTTGTTACTGTCTAGGGCTTAGTGCATCGCAGGCAAGTGAGGCCATCAAAATGGTAAAAACAACCAATAAGCCATATTTACAAATAAAAATGAAATAAAAAACATCTGTGTTAGTTTAGGCTGTGTATGACTGCAGACGGGACTTAAATCAGTCTACATACGTGATCTGCGCAAGGTCCGGAGGAGGGGGGTTCCAGTCTCTGATAGTTCTAGGAAACGACTGCTTGTACTGTTCATAGTACAGTGTTTGGTACATGTTTTATAGATGACAAGTAGTGAAAAATCGATAGACATACAAAAAAAAAATGTGTTTGATGCCCCGGTTACTTGTGATTTGTTAATTGTATATTATTATTTATTTATATATACATATGCATATGTGTATTTATGTCTATATGTAGGGGATGGATAAATGGAATGGTACGCAGGACAGGGTAGACGAGAGAGACAACCGACATTGAAGTTTATATGAAGATTTGCAAGGGGTCTTTGAACGCGATTTGATTTACACTAAAGTTAATTAGTACTCGTGTGAGACCGGTATGGCAAAATATGCGAGTGGGCCCTGGTGTTTTTCTTGAATATAGTGATCTAAACCAAACCGATGGTATGGTCGGATAGAGGAGAGTTTCTTCTACCATCAAATGCCAAAACAACCTAGGATCGGGCTACTTTTAAACGTTTGCGATGCGGAACACAAGTTGAATACGCATATTTGCGATCAATTTGGGTATCACACTGGTGTACTTTCTCCTAAATTAATGTTTATATATATATATTAGTTAAATGTCTTTAGAGCCATGCAGATGATACTGGCAGGTTATACATTCTTTTTCAATGATGTTTTATGCTACTTTCTAAAACACCACAGTTTGACGTGTTTCTTCTCAAGGATGTTTCGTGTCACTTTCCACAATATTTCCGTCATATCACTGTGTGAGAACAGAACATAACAGACTATAAGTTTTATTCATATATGGTTCATCTTGAAAATATTTACATTATACATGGGCATACGAAACATATTAGACGATGACAATTTGTTTAATGCTAATCCTCTGTCTGGGTTTCTGTGATAAAGAATAGAACAGAACAGAACAGAAACTTTCATTAATAATATTATATACAAATACATAGGGCATACACAAACTATATACCAGACGATGTTAATATTAATGTTAGATTTAATAGCAGTTAGTGTTTGTGCGACATAGAATGGAACAGAACCTTTATTCATATAGGATTGATCTTCAACAGATTTCAATTTCAAATTTTCAATTGATTCATTTACGTAATCAAAGGCCACCAGCCCAAAATACATAATACAATGTTACAAATAATAATACATCATATGTTTTGCAAAGGTCGTTTTGATAGCGTTGTTGTTGTTTTTAGGCCGTTTTCAACAGCATTTATGTCCAATCACCCTCACAGTTCACATACTCATGCGTCCTGGGTGAATCAACCCATCGACGCGATAGGACTAATCACAGACTGGTATAAGGAACCATTGCTAATCATGTTATCAAAGGTCGTTTTGAGTGCACTGTGCGGAGTTTTAGGGCGTCTTCAACAGCATTTATGTCCAATCACCCCCACAGTTCACATACTCATGCGTCCTGGGCGAATCAAGCCAACTATATAATAGGACTGAAAACAGTGTGGTAAGAGGAGCCATTGCCCATCGTGCTTTTAATGGTCGTTTTGATTGCGTTGTTGGTTTTACAACAGATTTTATGTTAAACACACTGTGACAAAGGGAGCAATTGCCCGCCCTGCTTTCAGAGGTCGTTTTGTTTGTATTGTACGGAGTTTTAGGCCGTTTTCAGCAGCATTTATGTCCAATCACTCTCACAGTTCACAAACTCATGGGACCTGGGAGAATCAACCCAGCTATGCGTTAGGACTGAAGACAGTGTGGAAAGATGAGCCATTGCTAATCATGATTTCAAAGGTCGTTTTGTTTGTATTGTCGGGTGTTTTAGGCCGTTTTCCACATCATTCCAGTCATACCACCCCGTCAGTTCACACACTCGTGATCCCTGGGTGAATCAACCCAGCTATGCAATAGACCTGAACACATTGTGACAAGAGAAGCAATTGCCCGCCATGCTTTAAAATGTCGTTTTGTTTGCACATACTCATGTGGTTTTTTTTTTGCGTTGTTGGGTATTTTACGCCGTTTTCAACATCACATATGTCAAATCGCACGCACTGTTCACATACCCATGCGTCCTGGGTGATTCAACCCAGCTATGCGTTAGGACTGAAGACAGTGTGGAAAGAGGAGCCATTGCTAATCATGATTTCAAAGGTCGTTTTGTTTGTATTGTTGGGTGTTTTACGCCGTTTTCAACATCATATATGTCAAATCACACGCACTGTTCACATACCCATGCGTCCTGGGTGATTCAACCCAGCTACTCAATCGAACTGAACACACTGTGACAAAGGGAGCAATTGCCCGCCCTGCTTTCAGAGGTCGTTTTGTTTGTATTGTTGGGTGTTTGAGGCCGATTTCCACATCATTCAAGTGATACCACCCCGTCAGTTCACACACTCGTGCGTGATCCCTGGGTGAATCAACCCAGCTATGCAATAGACCTGAACACATTGTGGCAAGAGAAGCAATTGCCCGCCATGCTTTAAAATGTCGTTTTGTTTGCATTGTATGGGTTTTGATCTTGGAAGCGAGTTGTTGCATTACTAAATAAGTGTGGAAAGAGGCATAACATAGCTGCATGTGGGAAAGGGTTAGTATCTGTTCACGGGTCTTCGCACCTCTGCAGGCCAAATCCCTTTCGGCGGTACAGTGAACGATTTTCCCACAACCCCGTTCCCACATATGCATACACTCCCTATAAATGAACTATCGAAAACATTGTGATAAAAACAGCCATTGCTCATCAGGTTTTCAAAGGTCGTTTTGCTTGCGTTGTTGGGGTTTTAGGCCGTTTTTCAACAGCATGTATGCCCAATCGCCATCACAGTGCACATACTCGTGTTTTTTTGGGTGATTCTACACAGCTAGGCAATAGGACTGAAAACAGTGTGGTAAAAGGAGACATTGCTTATCATGTTTTCAAAGGTCGTTTTGATTGCGTTGTTGGTTGTTTTAGGCCGTTTTCAACAGCATTTATGTTAAATACCCCTCCCTGCTCACACACACACATGCTTCCTGGGTGAATCAACCAATCTACGCGATAAGACTGAAAACAATGTGGTATAATGAGCCATTGCTCGTCATGTTTTCAACGGTCGTTTTGGGTGCACTGTACGGAGTTTTAGGCCGTTTTCAGCAGCATTTATGTCCAATCACTCTCACAGTTCACAAACTCATGGGACCTGGGAGAATCAACCCAGCTATGCGTTAGGACTGAAGACAGTGTGGAAAGATGAGCCATTGCTAATCATGATTTCAAAGGTCGTTTTGTTTGTATTGTCGGGTGTTTTAGGCCGTTTTCCACATCATTCCAGTCATACCACCCCGTCAGTTCACACACTCGTGATCCCTGGGTGAATCAACCCAGCTATGCAATAGACCTGAACACATTGTGACAAGAGAAGCAATTGCCCGCCATGCTTTAAAATGTCGTTTTGTTTGCACATACTCATGTGGTGTTTTTTTTGCGTTGTTGGGTATTTTACGCCGTTTTCAACATCACATATGTCAAATCGCACGCACTGTTCACATACCCATGCGTCCTGGGTGATTCAACCCAGCTATGCGTTAGGACTGAAGACAGTGTGGAAAGAGGAGCCATTGCTAATCATGATTTCAAAGGTCGTTTTGTTTGTATTGTTGGGTGTTTTACGCCGTTTTCAACATCATATATGTCAAATCACACGCACTGTTTACATACCCGTGCGTCCTGGGTGATTCAACCCAGCTACTCAATCGAACTGAACACACTGTGACAAAGGGAGCAATTGCCCGCCCTGCTTTCAGAGGTCGTTTTGTTTGTATTGTTGGGTGTTTTAGGCCGATTTCCACATCATTCAAGTCATACCACCCCGTCAGTTCACACACTCGTGATCCCTGGGTGAATCAACCCAGCTATGCAATAGACCTGAACACATTGTGGCAAGAGAAGCAATTGCCCGCCATGCTTTAAAATGTCGTTTTGTTTGCATTGTATGGGTTTTGATCTTGGAAGCGAGTTGTTGCATTACTAAATAAGTGTGGAAAGAGGCATAACATAGCTGCATGTGGGAAAGGGTTAGTATCTGTTCACGGGTCTTCGCACCTCTGCAGGCCAAATCCCTTTCGGCGGTACAGTGAACGATTTTCCCACAACCCCGTTCCCACATATGCATACACTCCCTATAAATGAACTATCGAAAACATTGTGATAAAAACAGCCATTGCTCATCAGGTTGTCAAAGGTCGTTTTGCTTGCGTTGTTGGGGTTTTAGGCCGTTTTCAACAGCATGTATGCCCAATCGCCATCACAGTGCACATACTCGTGTTTTTTTTGGGGGTGATTCTACACAGCTAGGCAATAGGACTGAAAACAGTGTGGTAAAAGGAGCCATTGCTTATCATGTTTTCAAAGGTCGTTTTGATTGCGTTGTTGGTTGTTTTAGGCCGTTTTCAACAGCATTTATGTTAAATACCCCTCCCTGCTCACACACACACATGCTTCCTGGGTGAATCAACCAATCTACGCGATAAGACTGAAAACAGTGTGGTATAATGAGCCATTGCTCGTCATGTTTTCAACGGTCGTTTTGAGTGCACTGTACGGAGTTTTAGGCCGTTTTCAGCAGCATTTATGTCCAATCACTCTCACAGTTCACAAACTCATGGGACCTGGGAGAATCAACCCAGCTATGCGTTAGGACTGAAGACAGTGTGGAAAGATGAGCCATTGCTAATCATGATTTCAAAGGTCGTTTTGTTTGTATTGTCGGGTGTTTTAGGCCGTTTTCCACATCATTCCAGTCATACCACCCCGTCAGTTCACACACTCGTGATCCCTGGGTGAATCAACCCAGCTATGCAATAGACCTGAACACATTGTGACAAGAGAAGCAATTGCCCGCCATGCTTTAAAATGTCGTTTTGTTTGCACATACTCATGTGTTGTTTTTTTGCGTTGTTGGGTATTTTACGCCGTTTTCAACATCACATATGTCAAATCGCACGCACTGTTCACATACCCATGCGTCCTGGGTGATTCAACCCAGCTATGCGTTAGGACTGAAGACAGTGTGGAAAGAGGAGCCATTGCTAATCATGATTTCAAAGGTCGTTTTGTTTGTATTGTTGGGTGTTTTACGCCGTTTTCAACATCATATATGTCAAATCACACGCACTGTTCACATACCCATGCGTCCTGGGTGATTCAACCCAGCTACTCAATCGAACTGAACACACTGTGACAAAGGGAGCAATTGCCCGCCCTGCTTTCAGAGGTCGTTTTGTTTGTATTGTTGGGTGTTTTAGGCCGATTTCCACATCATTCAAATCATACCACCCCGTCAGTTCACACACTCGTGATCCCTGGGTGAATCAACCCAGCTATGCAATAGACCTGAACACATTGTGGCAAGAGAAGCAATTGCCCGCCATGCTTTAAAATGTCGTTTTGTTTGCACTGTATGGGTTTTGATCTTGGAAGCGAGTTGTTGCATTACTAAATAAGTGTGGAAAGAGGCATAACATAGCTGCATGTGGGAAAGGGTTAGTATCTGTTCACGGGTCTTCGCACCTCTGCAGGCCAAATCCCTTTCGGCGGTACAGTGAACGATTTTCCCACAACCCCGTTCCCACATATGCATACACTCCCTATAAATGAACTATCGAAAACATTGTGATAAAAACAGCCATTGCTCATCAGGTTTTCAAAGGTCGTTTTGCTTGCGTTGTTGGGGTTTTAGGCCGTTTTTCAACAGCATGTATGCCCAATCGCCATCACAGTGCACATACTCGTGTTTTTTTGGGTGATTCTACACAGCTAGGCAATAGGACTGAAAACAGTGTGGTAAAAGGAACCATTGCTTATCATGTTTTCAAAGGTCGTTTTGATTGCGTTGTTGGTTGTTTTAGGCCGTTTTCAACAGCATTTATGTTAAATACCCCTCCCTGCTCACACACACACACATGCTTCCTGGGTGAATCAACCAATCTACGCGATAAGACTGAAAACAGTGTGGTATAATGAGCCATTGCTCGTCATGTTTTCAACGGTCGTTTTGAGTACACTGTACGGAGTTTTAGGCCGTTTTCAGCAGCATTTATGTCCAATCACTCTCACAGTTCACAAACTCATGGGACCTGGGAGAATCAACCCAGCTATGCGTTAGGACTGAAGACAGTGTGGAAAGATGAGCCATTGCTAATCATGATTTCAAAGGTCGTTTTGTTTGTATTGTCGGGTGTTTTAGGCCGTTTTCCACATCATTCCAGTCATACCACCCCGTCAGTTCACACACTCGTGATCCCTGGGTGAATCAACCCAGCTATGCAATAGACCTGAACACATTGTGACAAGAGAAGCAATTGCCCGCCATGCTTTAAAATGTCGTTTTGTTTGCACATACTCATGTGGTTTTTTTTTTGCGTTGTTGGGTATTTTACGCCGTTTTCAACATCACATATGTCAAATCGCACGCACTGTTCACATACCCATGCGTCCTGGGTGATTCAACCCAGCTATGCGTTAGGACTGAAGACAGTGTGGAAAGAGGAGCCATTGCTAATCATGATTTCAAAGGTCGTTTTGTTTGTATTGTTGGGTGTTTTACGCCGTTTTCAACATCATATATGTCAAATCACACGCACTGTTCACATACCCATGCGTCCTGGGTGATTCAACCCAGCTACTCAATCGAACTGAACACACTGTGACAAAGGGAGCAATTGCCCGCCCTGCTTTCAGAGGTCGTTTTGTTTGTATTGTTGGGTGTTTGAGGCCGATTTCCACATCATTCAAGTGATACCACCCCGTCAGTTCACACACTCGTGCGTGATCCCTGGGTGAATCAACCCAGCTATGCAATAGACCTGAACACATTGTGGCAAGAGAAGCAATTGCCCGCCATGCTTTAAAATGTCGTTTTGTTTGCATTGTATGGGTTTTGATCTTGGAAGCGAGTTGTTGCATTACTAAATAAGTGTGGAAAGAGGCATAACATAGCTGCATGTGGGAAAGGGTTAGTATCTGTTCACGGGTCTTCGCACCTCTGCAGGCCAAATCCCTTTCGGCGGTACAGTGAACGATTTTCCCACAACCCCGTTCCCACATATGCATACACTCCCTATAAATGAACTATCGAAAACATTGTGATAAAAACAGCCATTGCTCATCAGGTTTTCAAAGGTCGTTTTGCTTGCGTTGTTGGGGTTTTAGGCCGTTTTTCAACAGCATGTATGCCCAATCGCCATCACAGTGCACATACTCGTGTTTTTTTGGGTGATTCTACACAGCTAGGCAATAGGACTGAAAACAGTGTGGTAAAAGGAGACATTGCTTATCATGTTTTCAAAGGTCGTTTTGATTGCGTTGTTGGTTGTTTTAGGCCGTTTTCAACAGCATTTATGTTAAATACCCCTCCCTGCTCACACACACACATGCTTCCTGGGTGAATCAACCAATCTACGCGATAAGACTGAAAACAATGTGGTATAATGAGCCATTGCTCGTCATGTTTTCAACGGTCGTTTTGGGTGCACTGTACGGAGTTTTAGGCCGTTTTCAGCAGCATTTATGTCCAATCACTCTCACAGTTCACAAACTCATGGGACCTGGGAGAATCAACCCAGCTATGCGTTAGGACTGAAGACAGTGTGGAAAGATGAGCCATTGCTAATCATGATTTCAAAGGTCGTTTTGTTTGTATTGTCGGGTGTTTTAGGCCGTTTTCCACATCATTCCAGTCATACCACCCCGTCAGTTCACACACTCGTGATCCCTGGGTGAATCAACCCAGCTATGCAATAGACCTGAACACATTGTGACAAGAGAAGCAATTGCCCGCCATGCTTTAAAATGTCGTTTTGTTTGCACATACTCATGTGGTTTTTTTTTTGCGTTGTTGGGTATTTTACGCCGTTTTCAACATCACATATGTCAAATCGCACGCACTGTTCACATACCCATGCGTCCTGGGTGATTCAACCCAGCTATGCGTTAGGACTGAAGACAGTGTGGAAAGAGGAGCCATTGCTAATCATGATTTCAAAGGTCGTTTTGTTTGTATTGTTGGGTGTTTTACGCCGTTTTCAACATCATATATGTCAAATCACACGCACTGTTTACATACCCGTGCGTCCTGGGTGATTCAACCCAGCTACTCAATCGAACTGAACACACTGTGACAAAGGGAGCAATTGCCCGCCCTGCTTTCAGAGGTCGTTTTGTTTGTATTGTTGGGTGTTTTAGGCCGATTTCCACATCATTCAAGTCATACCACCCCGTCAGTTCACACACTCGTGATCCCTGGGTGAATCAACCCAGCTATGCAATAGACCTGAACACATTGTGGCAAGAGAAGCAATTGCCCGCCATGCTTTAAAATGTCGTTTTGTTTGCATTGTATGGGTTTTGATCTTGGAAGCGAGTTGTTGCATTACTAAATAAGTGTGGAAAGAGGCATAACATAGCTGCATGTGGGAAAGGGTTAGTATCTGTTCACGGGTCTTCGCACCTCTGCAGGCCAAATCCCTTTCGGCGGTACAGTGAACGATTTTCCCACAACCCCGTTCCCACATATGCATACACTCCCTATAAATGAACTATCGAAAACATTGTGATAAAAACAGCCATTGCTCATCAGGTTGTCAAAGGTCGTTTTGCTTGCGTTGTTGGGGTTTTAGGCCGTTTTCAACAGCATGTATGCCCAATCGCCATCACAGTGCACATACTCGTGTTTTTTTTGGGGGTGATTCTACACAGCTAGGCAATAGGACTGAAAACAGTGTGGTAAAAGGAGCCATTGCTTATCATGTTTTCAAAGGTCGTTTTGATTGCGTTGTTGGTTGTTTTAGGCCGTTTTCAACAGCATTTATGTTAAATACCCCTCCCTGCTCACACACACACATGCTTCCTGGGTGAATCAACCAATCTACGCGATAAGACTGAAAACAGTGTGGTATAATGAGCCATTGCTCGTCATGTTTTCAACGGTCGTTTTGAGTGCACTGTACGGAGTTTTAGGCCGTTTTCAGCAGCATTTATGTCCAATCACTCTCACAGTTCACAAACTCATGGGACCTGGGAGAATCAACCCAGCTATGCGTTAGGACTGAAGACAGTGTGGAAAGATGAGCCATTGCTAATCATGATTTCAAAGGTCGTTTTGTTTGTATTGTCGGGTGTTTTAGGCCGTTTTCCACATCATTCCAGTCATACCACCCCGTCAGTTCACACACTCGTGATCCCTGGGTGAATCAACCCAGCTATGCAATAGACCTGAACACATTGTGACAAGAGAAGCAATTGCCCACCATGCTTTAAAATGTCGTTTTGTTTGCACATACTCATGTGTTGTTTTTTTGCGTTGTTGGATATTTTACGCCGTTTTCAACATCACATATGTCAAATCGCACGCACTGTTCACATACCCATGCGTCCTGGGTGATTCAACCCAGCTATGCGTTAGGACTGAAGACAGTGTGGAAAGAGGAGCCATTGCTAATCATGATTTCAAAGGTCGTTTTGTTTGTATTGTTGGGTGTTTTACGCCGTTTTCAACATCATATATGTCAAATCACACGCACTGTTCACATACCCATGCGTCCTGGGTGATTCAACCCAGCTACTCGATCGAACTGAACACACTGTGACAAAGGGAGCAATTGCCCGCCCTGCTTTCAGAGGTCGTTTTGTTTGTATTGTTGGGTGTTTTAGGCCGATTTCCACATCATTCAAGTCATACCACCCCGTCAGTTCACACACTCGTGATCCCTGGGTGAATCAACCCAGCTATGCAATAGACCTGAACACATTGTGGCAAGAGAAGCAATTGCCCGCCATGCTTTAAAATGTCGTTTTGTTTGCATTGTATGGGTTTTGATCTTGGAAGCGAGTTGTTGCATTACTAAATAAGTGTGGAAAGAGGCATAACATAGCTGCATGTGGGAAAGGGTTAGTATCTGTTCACGTGTCTTCGCACCTCTGCAGGCCAAATCCCTTTCGGCGGTACAGTGAACGATTTTCCCACAACCCCGTTCCCACATATGCATACACTCCCTATAAATGAACTATCGAAAACATTGTGATAAAAACAGCCATTGCTCATCAGGTTTTCAAAGGTCGTTTTGCTTGCGTTGTTGGGGTTTTAGGCCTTTTCAACAGCATGTATGCCCAATCGCCATCACAGTGCACATACTCGTGTTTGTTTGGGTGATTCTACACAGCTAGGCAATAGGACTGAAAACAGTGTGGTAAAAGGAGCCATTGCTTATCATGTTTTCAAAGGTCGTTTTGATTGCGTTGTTGGTTGTTTTAGGCCGTTTTCAACAGCATTTATGTTAAATACCCCTCCCTGCTCACACACACACACACACATGCTTCCTGGGTGAATCAACCAATCTACGCGATAAGACTGAAAACAGTGTCGTATAATGAGCCATTGCTCGTCATGTTTTCAACGGTCGTTTTGAGTGCACTGTACGGAGTTTTAGGCCGTTTTCAGCAGCAGTTATGTCCAATCACTCTCACAGTTCACAAACTCATGGGACCTGGGAGAATCAACCCGGCTATGCGTTAGGACTGAAGACAGTGTGGAAAGATGAGCCATTGCTAATCATGATTTCAAAGGTCGTTTTGTTTGTATTGTCGGGTGTTTTAGGCCGTTTTCCACATCATTCCAGTCATACCACCCCGTCAGTTCACACACTCGTGATCCCTGGGTGAATCAACCCAGCTTGATAGAGTTACCTCCTCGTGCTAACAGACTTTGGTACTGATGGTTTACTCTTCAATCAATACCTGAAAGGGAGAGTAATGCTTCCTGCATGACCAACAACAAATATTGGGCGAGTATAATAGCTCTCATTGCTCTTCGAATAGTCGAGCTTGAAATGCATCATTTTTGGTAATTGGTTAAATATTGACTAAATGACAGATAAACTATTTTATTCAAAAGTAATACACATAAAAATTCTTAAACCAAACATGTAAACCTGATGGAATATTGCTTTTGAAAACCATTTAGATTGTAACAAAATATAGGACCTTATTCACAAAATCGAACAAGAGGGCCATGATGGCCCTAGTTCGCTCACCTTAACTATACAATGTACTGCAATGCGAAACACATCAAGACAATTATTCTGAATGCAACCGCCACAGTGTTAACAAGAATTTCCTTCATTTGGCCTAGTGATCGATATTTTTTTTACCTGATATGACCCATATTTCAACATGGACTAGATATCATCAAGACAACATTCTGACAAAGTTTCAACTTACTCAAAGTAAAAATGCGGCCTCCGGAGTTTGAACAATATTTTCCTTTATTGACCTTGTTTCTGACCCACATTCGAACTAGACCTAGATATAGTTCAGACAAACATTCTGACCAAATTTCAAGCTGCTGAAGCCAAAAATGCCGCATCCAAAGTGTTAAAAAGATTTTTCTTCAATTTGGCCTAGTGACCTAGTTTTTGAACCTACATGACCCATATTCAAACTTGGCTGAAATATCATTTAGATAAACATTCTCATCAAATGTCAAGCTGCTGTAGCAAAAAATGCGTCTTCTACAGAGTTAACAAGATTTTCCTTCAATTTGGCCTAGGGACCTAGTTTCTGACCCAATATGACCCATATTCGAACTTGACTTAGATATCTTTAAGACAAACATTCTGACAAAATTTCAAACATCTGAAGCCATAAATGCGGCCTCTAGAGTGTTAACAAGATTTTCCTCCAATTTGACCTAGTGACCAAATTTTTGACCCAACATTATCCATGTTCGAACTTGACTTACATATCACCAAGACAAACATTCGGATAAAGTTTCATCATGCTCAAATTAAAAATGCAGTATCCAGAGTGTTAACAAGATTTCCATCCAATTTGGCCTAGTGATCTACTTTTTGACCCGACATGACCCATGTTCCAACTTGACTTACATATCATCAAGACAAACATTCTGATAAAGTTTCAACATGCTCAAGTTGAAAATGTGGCCTCCAGAGTGTTAACAAGATTTCCTTTCAATTTGACCTAGTGACCTAGTTTTTGACCTCATATGGCCCAGTTTCGAACTTATCCAAGATTTGATGGAGATGAATGTTCTGATAAACTTTCATGAAGATTGGATGCAAAATGTAGCCTGTAGAGTGTTAACAAGCTCAAATGTTGACGACGCACGACGGATGGACGCCGGACAAAATGTGATCACAATAGCTCACCTTGCACTTCGTGCATAGGTGAGCTAAAAACATGATCAAACAATTTTAGTATAAACTTGTTCACAAAATAATACCCTTCAAACAAATGTCAAAGAAAGAAACTTTGTTTTAATCCGTTTGTGACCAGACTGAGACTGAGACACTGGATTCGTTAACAAGGAGTATAATCTAAATATTTCACATAATACAAGATTCATAGGTTTTTAAAATTTCAGTTAATCAAAACTTAACGTCAAATGATTTTTGTGAAAACACGATTTGCACGTGCATGATGTTATGCAATACAGATACCAATAAAGAATTCACTATAATGTAATGTACAAACATTCAAAAGCAAGAAAAACACATTTGTTGAAAATTATGTTCATTTGCAAATCAATTACACGTTTCTGAATATTTGAAACTTTAAGTGTTTTATACGTAAAACGCTTACGACGTCAGAAAGAACTTTATTGAATCGGTGCCAGATTAAAGAAGTCCAATTGTTAAATTAAGATTAATTAAAATAATTTTGTTTTCAAACTAGTGTACAGTATTGTGAAAACGTCATAAAACGAGAAATTAACGTAAAGTTGATGTAACGTTAACGTAAAAAATATTTTGGGCAATATAAACTTAGTTATCATAACACTTCAGTCTTATAACCTTTACACTTCATGCTAATCTTTAAAATTTGGTTAAATTCATTTTTCGATATTAATGGAATGCTAAAATTTTACCTTTTGCAACTTTTGGCCTTTATCAACGTCAGTAAAAGTTATAGCTCAATTGATGAATCAAAAAGTGTGATAAGTTATTCAAACATAATTATGTTTTAAAGAATATAGAATTACTAATAATTTGACATGAAATGAAATATATTGAGACTTTGGTGAATATGAATATTAGCAATGTCAAAAGTGGATACTTTTTACTTTTGCAGAGTATAGAATAATGTGAGCATTCATTTTTGCTTGTGGTTCATGGCACTTATTTTTTTAATTATTTTGTCGCATGATCGTTTCCAAATTTCCCCATTTTTTTTACGACTTTTTCGTTTGGCTTCTTCAACCGTCTTCGTGCGTGGGCAAATTCCACTTTTAAGGTATTCTTCAAAATAATTGTTTATTTCTTCTGTTTCCACCTGGGATTTTTTTTGACGTTTTGGAGCCTTTTTGGGGGCCGCCCTCTTTCTCTTTCCGCCAAAATCCTCTTCCTCACTCGATTCAGCATCCAACATCATATAATCGTCATCGCCCATATTCGTAAAAAGTTTAAATCATTCAAATTGAAGCAAGCTCGACTATATGTGGACTTTGGTAATACAACAAAATATATTGACAAAAATTATAGCCCTTGGCCAATGCAAAAAAAGTGGCGACTGCAAAGGATCATATAATGAATGAAGAGGGCCATGATGGCTCTGGATCGCTCACCTAATTATACAATGTACTGTAATGCAAAACACATCAAGACAATTATTCTGAATGCAACCTCCACAGTGTTAACACTATTTTCCTTCATTTGGCCTAGTGATCTATATTTTTTTATCCGATATAACCCATATTTCAACATGGACTAGATATCATCAAGACAACATTCTGACAAAGTTTCAACTTGCTCAAAGTAAAAATGCGGCCTCCAGAGTTTGAAAAATATTTTCCTTCATTGACCTTGTTTCTGACCCATATTCGAACTTGACCTAGATATAATTCAGACAAACATTCTGACCAAAATTTCAAGCTGCTGAAGCAAAAAATGCGGCATCCAAAGTGTTAACAATATTTTCCTTCAATTTGGGCTAGTGACCTAGTTTTTGACCCTACATGATCCATATTCGAACTAGGCTTAGATATCATTTAGATAAACATTCTCATTAAATGTCAAGCTGCGGTAGCAAACAATGCGTCTTCCACAGAGTTAACAAGATATTCCTTCAATTTGGCCTAGTGACCTAGTTTCTGACCCAATATGACCCATATTCAAACTTGACCTAGATATCTTTAAGACAAACATTCTGACAAAATTTCAAACTTCTGAAGCAAAAAATGCGGCCTCTAGAGTGTTAACAAGATGTTACTTCAATTTGACCTAGTGACCTATTTTTTTACCCAACATAATCCTTGATCGAACTTGACTTACATATCATCAAGAAAAACATTCTGATGAAAGTTTCATCATGCTCAAGTTAAAAATGCAGTATGAAGAGTGTTAACAAGATTACACTTTAATTTGGCCTAGTGACCTGGTTTAAACCCGGCATGACCCATATTCGAACTCGGCCTAGATATCATTTAGACAAACATTCTGACCAAATTTCAAGCTGCTGAAGCAAAAAATGCTGCATCCAAAGTGTTAACAAGATTTTCCTTCAAATTGGCCTAGTAACCTAGTTTTTGACCCTGCATGACCCATAATCGAACTTGGCCTAGATATCAAGCTGCTGAAGCAAAACATGCGGCTTCTACATAGTTAACAAGATTTTGCCTCAATTTGGCCGAGTGACCTAGTTTCTGACCTAATATGACCCATATTTAAACTTGACCTAGATATCTTTAAGACAAACATTCTGACAAAATTTCAAACTGCTGAAGCAAAAATTGCGGCCTCTGGAGTGTTAACAAGATTTTCCTTCAATTTGACCTAGTGACCTACTTTTTGAACCGACTTGACACATGTTCGAATTTGACCTACATATCATCAAGACAAACATTCTGATAAAGTTTCAACATGCTCAAGTTGAAAATGTGGCCTCCATAGTGTTAACAAGATTTCGCTTAAATTTGACCTAGTGACCTCGTTTTTGACCTCATATGGCCCAGTTTCGAACTTGTTCAAGATTTGATAGAGATGAATGTTCTGATACACTTTCATGAAGATTGGATGCAAAATGTAGCCTGTAGAGTGTTAACAATCTGAAATGTTGACGACGCAAGACGGACGGACGCCGGACAAAATGTGATCACAATAGCTCACCTTGCACTTCGTGCATAGGTGAGCTAAAAACTCAACTTGCAAATACTATAATCCTTAAAGACATTTTGGTGTGCACACAATTATTGTTTCACTTATTTGTGTAAAAAGATACATCAGTTTCTCATTCATCCCTAAAGATATTAACATAAAAATAAAACTATCCAAAAAATAATAAACAGAAAAATACAAGAGATCTGTTCTCAGTAGGACACAACAACCATCACTATTCTTTAAATCTTAAAAAAACTTATTTAAGTCCATGGTAACATGTATGGCTTTTTTACTTACACATATTCTTCTTCTGGGGGATGAAGTGCCTCACGTCCAGCTCTCGATTCACCCTTATTAGCTTCTACAATTTCTGCATTATCACCGGCTCCATGGTCTGCCTTATCGTCTGGACCAGTTTTCAAGATGTCTGAAATATATATCAACTGTTTATACGCCACAACTTACTGTAATAAGAAATGTATCTATTCTCACCGCCAAAGTCAATATTAGGGAGCCAGTAACTATTTACTATTAATAAAAATCAAGCAAAACTAAAAAAAAAGATGGAATTACTTTTACGAAAAGAAAATCCCAATTATTCAATTAGGTTTTTAAATAAATAAAAATAAAAATAAACTAGAACTATCACTTAAGGTGATTAATACCCCCGCCCCACCCCTGACACATATTATATCTCACAGTATTATCTTTGACTCAGACAATTTGAATATCAGTATCAAAAAGAAATACTAAGATGATATCAAAAAGCAATATACAAATCTCGTTTTAAAGAAATTTTGTCAAGAACATTTTCTAATGCATAAAATACAATCCGCATAAAGTACTATTTCCTCATGAAATAAGTTTTTATTTAGTTTTCTAGTTTCAGAAAACAAACAAACAAGAAGAAAATGAACCACATTCCTTATTCAAAGAGTAACAAGGTTTTTACTGTAAACTACTGAAATAGACTAGAACTATCACTAAAGGTGATTAATACCCCCCCCCCCCCCCCTAGTTTCAGAAAACAAACAAACAAGAAGAAAATGAACCACATTCCTTATTCAAAGAGTAACAAGGTTTTTACTGTAAACTACTGAAATAGACTAGAACTATCACTAAAGGTGATTAATACCCCCCCCCCCCCCCCCCCCCCCACCCCTGACACATTTTATATCTCACAGTATTATCTTTGACTCAAAAAGAAATACTAAGATGATATCAAAAAGCAATATACAAATCTCATTTTAAAGAAATTTTGTCAAGAACATTTTCTAATGCATAAAATACAATCCGCATAAAGTACTATTTCCTCATGAAATAAGTTTTTATTTAGTTTTCTAGTTTCAGAAAACAAACAAACAAGAAGAAAATGAACCACATTCTTTATTCAAAGAGTAACAAGGTTTTTACTGTAAACTACTGAATATTCACGAGGACCTATTTTCGATATTTTTCATGATTTTGATATTTTGATATTTTAATCTTGAGAATTAGTAGCAGAAGTTTAAATTTCACTTCTGATCGACATATTTTTCGCGAGGAGGTCAGCTTGCGAATATTAGGGAATATAAAATCCTTACGTAATTTAGGTAGTTTACAGTAGCTATAATGTAATATAATATCATGTTATACCTCTTGACATTTTGCCATGTTTCAAGTAAATCCGGTTGAAATTGAAGGAGGAGTATGTCGCACCAGATTAGATTTTAACAAAAAAAATCCTATTTCAAGGTCAGAGGTCAAGGTCACAGGGACATGAAATTTGCGTGTTGCACATCTACTACTCCTGATTAACATTTATGCCAAGTATGAAGTAAATCAGGTTGAAACTGAAGGAGGAGTACAACAGATTAGATTTTAACAAAACAAATTCCTATTTCAAGGTCAGAGGTCAAGGTGAAGGTCACCGGGACATGAAATTTGCGTCTTGCACATCTACTACTCCTGATTAACATTTATGCCAAGTATCAAGTCAATCAGGTAGAAACTGAAGGAGGAGTACAACGGAACAGATTTTGCGGACAGACCGACAGGCTGATTCCAGTATACCCCCTTCAAACTACGTTTGCGGGGGTATAATAAATCAACATATTTGAACATTTGAAACAGCTGTATTCATATGGGATTTTTTATATTCTTTTAATATAATTCAAATACTGCAAAACCTTTTCCTTTCCTTTGTGTTTTTTAAGTTAATCATTATTATAGAATATCTCTTTTAAATAATGATTATTAAACTAAAATGATCCTCTGATGTTAAGCACTGTAAAAAGGTTTTATGCAGAGTTGGATTACTTTTTAACAAAATAAAACTACCTTCTAAAGGAATCTCGTCAATTTCACTGAGGCTCTTTCCCACAAACTTCCTCGACAAGTTCATATCTTGGATCAGCAACAATTTGCTAATACTGACCCTTTTTATAAATCCAGACATTTGTCTGTAGTGTTCTAGGTGTACTCTAGTGGTGTGACCTAAGTGGCTACACAGCCATTGTAGCTCATTTGGTTTTAGGTTTAATACCTGAAAAAAAATTGTACTTATATTGTAGGACATTCACCATCAAGTATTTTTACATCATTAAAGATATAACTGTTCAGAAATGAAAACATAACGTAATTGACAGTTCATGCAAATGTTTACACCAATGGAAAGAAATTGGTTTAGAAAAGACAAATACCATCTAAATTTACTTATATCTTGATCGATTTCGCGGATGTCAACAGATATAAAATTGCCTATTTTCGTTTTCTACAATACCGCCGCCATTACTCGGGTTTGTCCGTAGATGTCGTACTAAATCGGAAGACGGTAATTTTTATACTTAACATCGTAAGCGGTATTTTTAATAAACACAGAATCAGTCATTTCTTTCGCACTCGTTTCACCCACCGCCATTGTCGTGTGTGTCCTTGTAACGACAACTTACGGAAATGTACAGAAATTACCAACTGCCTTCGGCGAAATTTAAATATTGTTTGACTATCCTAGTCACATAAGAAATATAATTAGGAAGTGAAAAAAAAAATTGAATGAAAGAACATATCGACTGGAATAAAGACGCTCGGCTAGTCTTTTATGGAGTATAAATAGAAAATAAACGTTTTGGTGATGTCTGAAAAAGGTCATTTTGAACAGTATTATAACTTTAAAAACTTACTTTCAGCGATAACGTTATCATATATGTAAGCTGAAATTTGCCGCGTTCCTGTTTCTTAAGACATATTTTGTTCTCACTTATTCATTACAATACATATACAAACTTTACTGTAACTGTTACAATTAGTTGACTATAGCCTACATTACCTATCACGAAACAACACTGTTCCAGATATGGCCAGATGTTAAAAATGTCAGTCAAGGTAAAATTACCATATTGCGCAGTTATGACATAAAACAAGTCAAGCTGTACTGAGTTCAACTAAACAAAAATCAGCCATCAAACAAAACAAATATACGTTTCCTTACCTGACTTAAAGTTGCTGTGTATTTTCTTAGGTTTACACTTGTTATTCTGTCTGGGTAGTTTAGATTTAGCTCGCTGCAAGTCGCCTTCAGGGAATCGTATGCTCGTACATTATACTGTCCTGCAATCAAAATGTATATCATCTATCTATGAACTGCAAAACGGTCAAACTGGTAACTCATTTACATTGACCTGTTTTATCTTGAGAAAGGTAAAAAAAAAAATCATAATTGTTATTGTCAATATAATGCAAATTGATTTGTTTGTTTGGAGTTTAACGCCGCTTTCAACAGCTTTGGTCATATCACGGCGGTCAGTGCACCTACCCATGTTTTCCTGGCTTTCCCACACCAGTACTTACACAACATTTTTTCGAAGCCACTGACTACTTTCTCACATAGATCAGAGGTGAGAGGCAATGGAAAAAATTGCCCGAAAGAATGTCGCTGCAACCGGTTATTGAATCCGTGACCTCCAGATCACGAGTCAGATACGCTACCAATTGAGCTACACGGCCGGGCTAATGCAAATTGAAACATTTTTTAATAACTGTGTACAGGGTTCAGTGCAATATCACAATTCATTTTAAATTGACAAACTTAAAACAGAATACCTGAACTTGCAAACAAGTATGTGTTGTTCTTATTGATTCCAACAGCTGCCCTGACCTCTGCATTGCTAATGAAACTCGGACACCGAATAGCATCTGACGGGATGATACAAGGCACTGGTCTGTTACGCTGGAAATGTACAATACCTTCATTTAAATATACAAAAAAGACATTAATTACTCCTGTTAATTGATGCCTGAAATAAGGAACATCCAGTAAAACATTTTATTTAATGCTAAGTGATGAAATATGGTGTTCTATCAGTGAAATAAAATCCTTATTCCACACTGTGGAATATGAATAAATGACGTCAAAGGGACTAACATTATGACGTCAAACCGCTGACGTGACGTCATTTTCCTAGTATTCGGTCATGTTATACTACACAAGTTATATATAAAGAAATACATAATGGGTATATTATTTGTTTTTCATCAATTTGTCATTAAATAAAAAGAAAATTTGTTTGTTTTGAGTGTATATGGAATATATTTCAACTCGAAGTGATACAATTTAAACATTTCCACTCGCGCTACGCGCTCGTGAAAATATTCAATTGTATCACGTCTCGATGAGATATATTCCATATCCACTCAAAACAAACAAATATCCTCTATTTATCAAAATAAAATTGGTAATAACCAAAAAAGGTACATTTGTGGGCATCAAAAAATTAAACAAGAAAATGTGTCCATGTAACACAGATGCCGAGGTGGGCAGACAGACATTTGGATGAACAGGCGGATAGATGAAAAGATGGGCAATAGAAGGTCAAATCATTTTTAACAATGATATATTCATTTGTCTCAAGTTTCACCATAATAATCCAAAAGTACCAGATATTTAAGTTATACATTACCCAATAACACATTTGCCAATAATAGATTGATTTATTATATAACTGTCATAAATTTACATTGAACTATGAATGACGTAATTTTCTACTTTCTTAACATATTTGTTAAAAAACACACTGGTTTAAAGTTAAAATATTTTTTAATTTCTTCTGTATACAAACATTCATTTAGATTATACATGCAGACTATATAGCCTGTGTCATTTTTTTTTTAATTCCACAAAATTGTGTACAAACTTAGGTTGAATCCTTTTGACTGGTGTCCCCACTGGCTGTATAATTCTCCATTTGATGATTTGCAAAACCATAACAAATTATTTATCAGAACTGATCTTGTAAAAATCACAGATCAGGCACTGATAAAAATAGCAAGAATGTATAATGGTCTGCTGATTCCTTGATGATCTGAAGAAAAACACAAAACAATCCACTCCTTCATTTTGTCTCCCTTATGAATTGAACAGAATAGAATAATGTTTCTCTGCTCACATTTTTTTTTTCCTAAACAAATTTATTATTATGTGTGATAATGATTAAAACTCATTAAAATAAAAACAATGAACTTTTATAACATCTGTTGTTAACTTTATATGAATTGTTTATCAATGTTGTTGTTATTGCAATTGTTGTCGTCTGCAACAGACAAAAATGGCTGATTTTTTAGATGAATACGCCTGGGCTGAATTAAATGCAATGTTAGCTGGGTCTGAGTGTGATGAAGTACAAAACAGTAATCAACCTGTGTCTGAGGCATCAAATTATATTATGCCAATAAGGAAACAGATAGGAAATGAACAAAAATCACGGTTTGAAGCTGTCAACCCTGAGAAAATACAAGAATTCATAAATGCACAGGCAAACGAAAACACCAGGAGAAAGACACAGGCAGATATGAAATTATTTCGCCAATTTTGCAATGAACAAGGAGAAGACAGGCCTGTTGAAAAGCTTGACATCCCTGAACTTGACCAATTATTTGGAAATTTCTTAGCAGTGGTAAAAAAAAGTGATCACAGCGAGTATGAGCCTTCAAGCATCCGAGGACTTCTTTCTAGCCTTGAACGACACCTTCGAAAAAAAGGATATTCACAAGCGGTGAATAAAAATCCTCTTTTCTCCCATATTAACAATACAATGAAAGCAAAAATGACCTATCTAAAGTCACAAGGTTATGGGAGCAAGCCAAATGCGGCTGAAGAAATAACGGATGTTGACATCGACAACTTGTTTGAGTGTGGGCAACTAGGAATTGAAAATGCTACACAAATCATCAATCTGTTGCATATCACATTCTCTCTTGTAATGGGAATGCGTGGCGGTAGAGAGCAGCACACATTAAAATGGGGGGGACATCGAGATACACACCGATGAAGATGGTGACAAATACCTCGAACATTCCAGAGAGAGACAAACAAAAACGAGAACTGGTACTGACCACACAAATGTACGCAAGTTCAAGCCCAAAGCATGGGAAAACAAAGATAACCTGCAGCGCTGCCCGGTGCAGGCATATAACATCTATAAAGATAACCGGCCACAGTCCATGATGAAAGCGGATGACCCATTCTTCCTGTCAATTAACCACGTACAAAATCGACGACCAGAAACAGCTTGGTTCAAATCATGTGGAATGGGTATCAACCACATCTATGGGCTATTGAAAACCATGCGCTTGAACTGCAGAAAAATTGAAAAGGACAGAAAAATTACGAATCATAGTGTCAGAAAGCACCTCATGCAGAAATGCAATGACTTAGGCCTGCCGGCTAACTGTACAATCCAAATTAGTGGCCATAAAAATGTTGGAAGTGCCAACAACTACAGCAAAATCAATGAAAAACAGCAGAAAGTCATTTCAACTGCTCTAACTGCCACCAACACGATCCAGACCACACATGAAGCTTGTGTGCCGACACAGAATTCAAAATTACTTGATGTACAAAGTAGATCTACATCAAATGAAATTTCTGAATGTCAACCGAAATTAGGCCTATGCTACAGTCAACAAGCTACAAGTTCCAGATCCGAGCAACAATCAATATTCCATGGATCAACAGTCATCCATGGTGGAACATTTAATTTCTTCACCCCTGACATGACGGAGCGCAAACAAAGCCCAAGACGTGGTTATAAAAGAATCTTACCGTTGAACTTCAGCAGTGATGAGGACGAATGACTATTATGTGTTTTACACAGTGTCTAGTAGATCTTTTCCGTGTTGTCTGTTGACACAAATTATTGACAAACGTCACGTGTGTAAGACGATAATTTTCTGCACACGTTATTGTTTTAACAGTTACTGTTATTAAATACACAGTTTTATTCACAATATCCAGATGATGAACACAAATTTTAAATTCACTTCACCGAACACTTTTAAAATCCAAT
This sequence comes from Serripes groenlandicus, assembly GCA_031761405.1. Lineage (NCBI taxonomy): Eukaryota > Metazoa > Mollusca > Bivalvia > Cardiida > Cardiidae > Serripes > Serripes groenlandicus. Next base: position 38,214 of record JASEVX010000608.1, on the reverse strand, counting down.
TATAGTGCACATTTAAATCCTTTATCTTGGCAGTATGCCGTTGGCGGCCATGTTACCGCTTCGTTTAATTCGAATTGTTGGCTGTTGAATTTACCTCCTTATTTTAGTTAAAGTGTACTTCTATCCAGTTGATATTCATAAGTATGACAAGAATTAAAGAGTAAATGTGATTTTCTTCGTTTCTTATGTATTATATTTAAATCCAAGAATGTTATAATCCTTGAATACTTGGATGTCGAATAAAAAACATTAGTTTAGAACAGTAAATGGAATAGCTAAATGAAACGGAATAGAATGTTTTCATACGCTTAGAACCTTTATTAAAATCCTATGCAGTTTTGTTAATTGGAAACATTTGCGTAAAGTTATATAATAAACAGAATAATTAACAGCATAAATTTGATACTGAATTAATGTCACTCGAGGAAGAAAGTGGTAATTTGGTTAAAAAAACTCGTTCTTCGAACTCGTTTTTTTAACCAAATTACCACTTTTTTCCCTCGTGACATAAATTCAGTATCAAATTTATGCTGTTAATTATTCTCTATGTATTGGGGTTTTACGCCGCTTTCAACATTATTTGCCAATAAAAGAATACGTATGCATAAAATATTACTCAATCTTTCATACCTTTCCTCTCAGAGTCATGAGTTCTTGAGACGTAAGCAGATATTTCTCCAACTCGGATAGTTCACCAACAAGGCTCTGGTCTACATCATTGAGGTTGATACTACGTTTGGCATAATCCCGTAAACTGAAATAATAGTTTACACTTCTAAACAAGATTTTTCAAGATAATTCTGAAGTAAATAACTTGTTTTACAACACTGCTGAAATAAGTCCATATCATGTATAGTTGTCATCATAATTTGTTCATTAATTGTTTTCAACTTAGCACATATTAAGTTCTTAAACATCAGTAATAGCAAGATGCTTTATGACATACAGTATCAAATCATTTAAGAAAATTGAGCATTATTGATCTTGTAGAACATTTTACATATAGGGTTTGGAAAATTGAAATAAATAGAAGAAAGTGATAGTACCTGACAGCATCTATTTCCCCGGACCTACGCTTGTTGTACAACAAGAGCTTTGTCTGGACCAATTTAACAACTCTCTGGAAGTCTGGGAGTCTGTTGTCTTCAATTCCGCTGACAAATGTTCATTGAGTAGTTTGATGTCATCTGGAGCCGGGATGTGTCGTGCAACCTCTCTCTGTCTTTGTGCTAAGACCATTCTAGCGAATCTTGTCACCTTTTCAGGCCATTCAGTGCCAATCAGTTTCATTAGTCCTTTACAATCACTAATGGCATGTTTGCTCAGCTCGTTATTTTCTTTCAGGGATATGCACCACTTTGCATTTACAAGTCTTATAACATCATATTTTAACTTAATGGCATTAGAAGGTGATCTCAAGTCTTCTTCATCCTCCATTGTTGGAATTGCTATAGTGATAGCTGCCTTAGCAATAGAATCAAACATTTGTGGTACAAGAAACTCCCACATTGATTTTGCATCACTTGTAGTGTCTTCCTCACGCAAAGCACTTAGAAGTCTAGCATTTAGACGCATTCTCTGTGACGCGTAATATTTTCTTTTCAGCTTGTTATCAATGTTTCTTCTAAGCCAGGATTCACCAAGTGCAACTATCAGATGATCTTTCTGAGCAATCTCTGAAATTGTATCTCGTGTCATAATAGTAAAAACCTCTTTCTGAAGAAGAGAAGACGCTTTGGTTTCCAGACGGCCAGACAGTATGTCTGATTGCATTATTAAATTTCGTTTACTTAAAGGCAATACATCCATAACACGCTGTGCAATACACTTTGATTGATGTCGTTTTAGTGTTGATTTAATCATCCACTCTCTGCAATGTATGCATGGCCCATACTGTTCACTATCCAACTCTTTCGTAGGTCTTCTTGATATCAATAGCAATCCATGGCCCTCAGCAATTACCTTGTTGTTATGTTTATCATTCCCTTTAGACCGTAGGAGAGACATAAATGCACCTGTCTTGTCTTTCAGGACAGTCTGAACTAACTCTTCTTGCTTATGTCTACTGGTCAAATGCGCTCTTATGTGAAGAACTAGTTTGTCACAAAAAAAACATGAATGTTTGGAATTATAAACACGATCTTTTGTCTTTTTTTGCTTTGATTTGTTCACAGCTGATTTCAAAACCTTAAGGACATATATTTCAGGATTCTTCTTGTCTCTCAGCTTTTCAGCTTCATTAGTGTCATAATCCTTCATCTCTTCATCATCTCTCGCCACTGTTTCACTTTCATCCTCGGTCTCCATTGCTACAAGTTCATCTGTGTGCTCCAATAATGGAACTTCAGTGGAACAGGTACTTTCGTTCTCACTAACATCTGCATTTTCATCTAACAATATACCGTCGTTATAAATTAAATCTATAATGTCAGTCATATGAACATTTTCACAGTCCTCATCTAAACCGTCAAAGTTTTCACCAGGGTCACTTGAGTACACAATGTGTTCACTAGAGCTGATTTCGGGACTGAACAGAATATCTTCAAACATATTGTCACAAGCATCTTGACTTGCTGAAGGAGATGTATCTTGGCCTACTGAGGGTGATGTATCCTGGCCTACTGAGGGTGATGTATCCTGACCTGCTGAGGGCGTTGTATCCTGACCTGCTGAGGGCGATGAATCTTGACTTGAGGGCAATGTATCTTGACCTGAGGAGGGCCATGAAACTTGGCCTACAGTCGGAGATGTATCTTGACCTGCAGATGGAGGTGTATCTTGGCCTGCTGATGAAGATATATCCTGACTGGCTGAGGGCGATGTATCTTGGGTTGTTGAAGGCGATGAATATTGGCCTACGAAAGGCAATATATCCTGACCTGCTGAGGGCAATGTATCTTGACCTGCTGAGAGAGATGTATCCTGACCAGCTGAGGACGATGTATCTTGACCTGCTGAGAGAGATGTATCCTGACCTACTGAGGACGATGTATCTTGGCCTGCTGAGAGATGTATCCTGACCTGCTGAGGACGATGTATCTTGACCTGCTGAGAGAGATGTATCCTGACCTACTGAGGACGATGTATCTTGGCCTGCTGAGAGAGGTGTATCCTGACCTACTGAGGACGATGTATCTTGGCCTGCTGAGAGAGGTGTATCCTGACCTGCTTTGGGCGATGTATCTTGGCCTGCTGAGAGTGGTGTATCCTGACCATCTGAGGACGATGTATCTTGGCCTGCTGAGAGAGGTGTATCCTGACCTACTGAGGACGATGTATCTTGGCCTGCTGAGAGAGGTGTATCCTGACCTGCTTTGGGCGATGTATCTTGGCCTGCAGAGGGTGATGAAGTTTGACCTGTTGAGGGCGATGTATCTTTACCTGCTGAGGGGGATGTATATTGACCTGTTAAGGGTGATGTATCTTTACCTGCTGAGGAGGATGTATATTGATCTGTTAAGGGCGATGTATCCTGACCTGCTGAGGGCGATGTATCTTGACCTGCTGAGAGCAATATATCTTGGCCTACAGATGGAGCTTTATCCTGACCTGTTGAGGGCGATGTATCTTGACCTGCTGAGGGCGTAGTATCCCGACCGGCTAAGGGCGATATATCCTGACCTGCTAATTGCGATGTATCCTGACCTGCTGAGGGGGATGTATCTTGGCCTGCTGAGGGCAATGTATCTTGACCTATCGAGGGCGATGTATCTTGGCCTGCTGACGGCGATGTAACTTGACCTGCGGATGGAGATGTATCCTGACCGGCTGAGGGCGATGTATCTTGACCTGCTGAGGGCGATATATCTTGGCCTACAGATGGAGATGTATCCTGACCGGCTGAGGGCGATGTATCTTGACCTGCTGAGGGCGATATATCTTGGCCTACAGATGGAGATGTATCCTGACCGGCTGAGGGCGATGTATCTTGACCTGCTGAGGGCGATATATCTTGGCCTACAGATGGAGATGTATCCTGACCGGCTGAGGGCAATGTATCTTGGCCTACATATGGAGATGTATCCTGACCTGCTGACAGCGATGTATCTTGGCCTGCCAATGGTGATGTAACTTGACCTGCGGATGGAGGTGTTTCTTGACCTGCTGTGGGTGTTTCATCTCGACTCTGCTCTAATGCGAAATCAATATCACCAAGGAAGGCCTTTAAGGTTTTGGGTTGTTTCGTTAGAGCAGCTAAAATGAATAAAGATTAATGAGATAATTCAGAGAATTTGGGTCTTATGGGGGTCTTACTTAGGTCAAAGGTCATGGTCACTAGGCAAAATGTTGGTACTAATGGAAAGGTCAAAAGGAATACACATGTGAAATATGAAAACTCTACCTGTAAGAGTTCAAATGTTATGATGAATGTTAAAATTTGGTAAATGAAGGTCAAAGGTTATGGTGAAGGTCGCAAGGTAAACAAGAGGACCATGATGGTCCTATATCACTCACCTGATTTAAGCAAACTAAAAAAGTTTTCAGTGTTTTTTCCGCTATATGAGTCTATGAAAAACAAGTGACCCCCGGGGAGGGGTCATTTTTGACCCCAGAGCTAAAATTTGAACAATCTTGGTAGAGGTTCACTAGATGATGATACATACCAAATCTCAAAGGCCAGGGGCCTCTACTTTTAGACAAGAAGATTTTTAAGTTTTTCCCTTATATGAGTCTATGTTAAACAAGTGACCCCCGGGGAAGGGTCATTTTTGACGCCAGGGCTAAAATTTGAACAATCTTGGTAGAGGTTCACTAGATGATGCTACATACCAAATATCAAAGGCATGGCCCTTCTACTTTTAGACAAGAAGATTTTTAAAGTTTTTTCCCTATATGAGTCGTGTTAAACAAGTGACCCCCGGGGAAGGGTAATTTTTGACCCCAGGGCTACAATTTGAACACTTTTGGTAGAGGTTCATTAGATGATGCTACATACCAAATATCAAAGGCATGGGCCTTATACTTTTAGACAAGAAGATTTTTAAAGTTTTTCCCCTATATGAGTCTATGTTAAACAAGTGACCCCCGGGCTACAATTTGAACAATCTCGGTAGAGGTTCACTAGATGATGCTACATACCAAATATCAAAGGCATGGGCCTTCTACTTTTAGACAAGAAGATTTTTAAAGTCTTTCCACTATATGAGTCTATGTTAAACAAGTGACCCCCGGGAGGGGTCATTTTTGACCCCAGGGCTATAATTTGAACATTCTTGGTAGAGGTTCACTAAACGATAATAAATACCAAATATCAAAGGCATGGGTCTTCTACTTTCAGACAAAAAGATTTTTTAAGTTTTGTTAATTTCCCCTTTTTTGTTGCCGTGGCAGCCAAAGTTCTGCATGGAATAGAATTCTTTGAACAAGTTTGAAAGAGATCCATCCAAGGAACATTCCCGTAAATTTATTTTGAATTTGGTTAATTGGTGTAGGAGGAGAAGTCGTTTGTAGGAAAATGTGAATCAACGGCGTAGGACTACGACGACGGACGATGAGCGATCACAAAAGCTCACCTTGCACTTTGTGCATAGGTGAGCTAAAAATATTTGAAACTGATGGAAAGGTCTCGTCACAAGGAATATGAATGTTAAATATATGAAAGCTGTACCTGATACGGTTCAAATATTATGATGAATGTTAAAAAATTTGGGAAAAAAGAAAGAATATGTAGGTCAAAGGTCATGGTGAAGGCCATAAGGTCAAACAAATTGGTACTGATGGAAAGGTCTTGTCACAAGAAATACACATGTGAAATATAAAAGCACTCCCTCTTATGGTTCAGAAGTTATGACCAAGGTTAAAGTTTTTGTGACAGACAGAGAGGGACAGACGGACAAATGAGTTTTAATGACCCCCGACACTTTCTTGAAAGTGGGGGGACAACAAGAGGGCCAATATAAAGGGGGTTCATGATTTACATGTGTTTCATGTTAATGGCCAGGGTTTTCTATTATGTCCATAACCTGTGTGTCTATAATGTCCATAACCTGTGTGTCTTTTAAGTCCATAACCTGTGGGTCTTTCATATCCATAACCTATAGGTATTTCATGTCCATAACCAGTGTGTCTATCATGTCCATAATCTGTGGGTCTTTCATATCCATAAAGACCCACATGTTATGGACAAAAAGTCCCACAGGTTATGGACATGAAATACCTAAAGGTTATGGATATGAAAGACACACAGGTTATGGATATGAAAGACCCACAGGTTATGGACATGAAAGACCCAAAGGTTATGGACATGAAAGTCCCACAGGTTATGGACATGAAATACCTATATTATGTTATTATTAATTCTAACATGACGTTGTTTTCCTTGCCTATAGAAAGCGTCATTCAGCGTCACATGATGTAAATAAACATACATGTGTATACTACGTCGTCTGCAATGGCTGACTCGATATTTTATTTATTTTATTTCTTAATCTTTATTCATTTCAGAGCATAATGTCCATAACCTGTGGGTCTTTCATATCCATAACCTAACGGTATTTCATGTCCATAACCTGTGGGTCTTTCATGTCCATAACCTGTGTGTCTATCATATCATGGCTTGTGTGTCTTTTATTGCATATGGTAATGCTTTGATGTCAATAATCCTGGTTTTTATTTTCTCCGTAATCTGTTTTTCTGTTAAATTATCATATTCAAAAAAGACACACAAGCCATGATTTGAAAGTCACACAAGTTATGGACATGATAGACATTATGCTCTGAAATGAATAAAGATTAATAATAACAACAGGGCCATGATCAAGGGTTTTCATGTTCTGCGTGGTGTCTTACATGGTAATGTCCATAACCTGTGTGACTTTCATGTCCTGGCTTGTGTGTCTTTTATTTCATTTACATAAATATCCTTTGTGTCTTTTATGTCCATGATCTCTGTGTCTTTTAAACACATGATATATGATTTTAGTCTATAAGTTGATTGTCAATAATGTGATCCTATCGCTCAACATTATAATTAATGATTGATTGATTGATTGGGGTTTAAAGCCGTTTTCAACAATTTCTCAGTTATATCACGGCGGCCAGTTCACCTACTCATACATTTCCTGGTTTTTCTCACACCAGTACTCCACACAACAATCTTCCCAAGCAACTGGCTGCTTTTCCACATAGACTTAGCCCATTGGTGGAAGACGAAAGACGCATGTCGCATTGACTTTTGTCAATCGTCAGAAAGAAAGCTGGCCGGGCCGGGATTCGAACTCACAACCCCTGGATTGACAGCCCGCGTCGCTACTGACTAAGCTATAACTAGAAAGGTTGTTTTTATGAAAAAACATATGTCTCCCCATTGCAGTTTGTCAATGACTATTACAATATTGAACAAGGGGAGATAACTTTGCAACGAAGTAGCCCAGAGTTATAATTATTGCAAGGTGCACAACTTCACATTGCCATCTGTCTGGAGAAAGTTTACACTATTAAAATATTGAACAAGGGGAGATAACTCATAATTATTGCAAGGTGCACAACTTCTCATTGCCATCTATCTATGTTCCAAGTTTCAATAAATTCCTTCAAGTAGTTTCTGAGTTCTGCTCTGGACAAAGTTCACACTATTAAAATATTGAACAAGGGGGAGATAACTCATAATTATTGCAAGGTGCACAACTTCACATTGCCATCTATCTATGTTCCAAGTTTAAATAAATTCCTTCAAGTAGTTTCTGAGTTCTGCTCTGGACAAAGTTTACACTATTAAAATATTGAACAAGGGGGAGATAACTCATAATTCTTGCAAGGTGCACAACTTCACATTGCCATCTAACTATATTCCAAGTTTCATAAATTCCTTCAAGTAGTTTCTGAGTTCTGCTCTGAACAAAGTTTACACTATTAAAATATTGAACAAGGGGGAGATAACTCATAATTATGACAAGGTGCACAACTTCACATTGCCATCTATCTATGTTCCAAGTTTCAATAAATTCCTTCAAGTAGTTTCTGAGTTCTGCTCTGGACAAAGTTTACACTATTAAAATATTGAACAAGGGCAGATAACTGTAACAAAGTGGCCCAGAGTTATAATTCTTGCAAGGTGCACAACTTCACATTGCCATCTATCTATGTTCCAAGTTTCAATCAATTACTTCAAGTAGTTTCCGAGTTCTGCTCTGGACAAACAAAAGTTAAGAAGAAGAAGAAGAATAATAATAAGAATAAGAATAACTACAAATACAGCATTAAAAGTTAAAACTTTGACTTTAATATCTTATTTCTGGAGTTCAGCACCTTTAAATTCACCAGCCATTTGGACCAAGAGGATTGGACCGAGACGAAATCTACCGATGGTCCGACACCTTTCGCGAAGTCTGAGGCCTATGATAACTTAAACTAAACAACAAAACATTTTAAAACAAATAAACAGACCAAAAACCATTTTTAAAAAACTTATTTTGTACCAATGCATTTTTGTTTCAGCTTGTCCAACTGTCCAGGAAATGGTTCTAATTGTGCATGGTCTACACTAAAACTGCAAGCACAACAGTGCATATTCTATATATCAATTGTCAGTAAAAATATACAGCAAATAAATAACTTCTAGTCAATAATGTAGAAAAGCTGTATTGCATTGTTCAATCTAGGACTTCATCCATGGTGGCCTGATAGACCAATGCAACAGAAAATAAGGTGACATAAATAAATAAAAGGGTGCACCTCATACACACTTCATGACATTTTTTAAATGAAAGACTGGGAGCCATTTTGTTTGAAATTATAGTTGATATAGGAATTTAGTCGACAAAATAAGCTAAGTTTCGGCTTTCTTGGATGAGTTTGTCAACAGTCATTTTTATTCTTTTTTATGCTGATGGAAGCAGAGAAATCGGAAATTATTTTCATTTTCTTTTACCACTGACGCAATGGCTCTGGGCATAAGGTCAATTTATATTAGTGTGATGTAAAGCATTATCATGCATATATTTCCATTTTTCTTTTCTGAGTATCTGTTTCGGGCAATGGTCTCAAAAATGCCATGTAGGGTCAGGACAAATTTGTTTTAGTCTCAAGAAATGTGCAGATTATAAACTAAAATTGAGTATTTAAGTGATTTTTTTTATTTTTTTTTTAATTTCCCAAAAAAACTCGAGGGTCGGAGGGGTTTTGCTAGGTAGGTTCAGGTTGCCCAAACACAGATTTTTTTTTGGCCTAGGTTGCATACTTCAAAATCTTTATTGTATAATTTGTAATTGCCTTTACAATGATTTTGCTCAAACTCACAGCTGGCATTAAAGCAGACCTTATTTTTTAATGTATGTATCATTTTCGACATAAAAAAGCAAACAAAAAATACAGTAAACATAATAATTTTACATACTAAGCCTGGTCTGCTTGGCAGAAAACAGTCACTTTCTCTGACTCCCCATCCAACATCTGGACTGGCCACTTCACCTTTCTATTCAGTCCTGGCAGTCTACTCCAGAACCAATTGTCTGTCATCGTCAGGATGCTGAGAGAAAATACACTTTTCAATACTGTATCATGACAAAAGAAACACAATTTTTTTTTTTTGCCGCTGAGCACCGTACAAGGTCAAACATACATTTAAACTAAATCAGACTGTGATACAAGGTTCTTGCCATTCGTAGGGAATGTGTGGGCCAGTGGTTACGGTGTTAGGCTACTAATCGGTGGGTTGTTGTTTCGATCTTGCTTTGAACTCATACTGTGATGGCCCTTGAGCAAGGACTTCATCCCACATTGCTTAGTACTTGTTCAACCAGAGAACGTATGCGTCAACAATACAATACTAAAAAGAAGGCGACGCAGTATAAATAGATAAGATTCCATATTGCTAATTTTATGATATGATAATGGTGTTAACTTCATTAGGTACAATTTCAAAATAATGAACATGGTCTTAAAAAATATTTTTAAATAATCAGATAGTGTTATAAAGTTCTAGCAAGTCCATATTACTTTAGTTTCATTCCTCGAGAAAAAGTTCCATACAGTCAAACTTGTATTAAGCGCCCACCCAAGGGAAATGCTGAAAGTGGTCTCTTAATGGGGTAAAATATATGTTTCAATTTGTGTGTGTCTTATGCATACTGCATTATACATGTCTTAATTATTATAAATAACAATATTTTTTTTTGTTCTTTTAATTCTATATTTTATTTCATTATTAGTCATTTTTGTTCTTTTAATTCTATATTTTATTTCATTATTAGTCATATTCATTTGCAAATATATAACATATATACAATGAAATCATAAACTTGATGCTTTCTTTCATGATGTTTATTTTTAACTTAATGCACATTTTGTACATGTATAAAATGAAACAAGGGGGCCATGATGGCCCTAGTTCACTCACCTTAATTATACAATGTACTGCAATGTAAAACACATCAAGACAATTATTCTGAATGCAACCTCCAGTGTTAACAAGATTTCCCTTCATTTAGCCAAGTGATCTATATTTGTTTACCTGTTATCACCCATATTCCAACTTGACCTAGATATAATTCAGACAAACATGCTGACCAAATTTCAAGCTGCTGAAGCAAAAAATGCGGCTTCTACAGTGTTAACAAGATTTCCCTTTAGTGTCACCTAGTGACCTAGTTTTTGACCCTACATGACATATATTCGAACTTGCCTTGGATATCATTTAGATAAACATTCTTATCAAATGTCAAGCTGCTGTAGCAAAAAATGCGTCTTCTACAGAGTTAACAACATTTTCCTTCAATTTGGTCTAGTGACCTAGTTTCTGACCCAATATGACCCATATTAGTACTTGGCCTAGATATTATTTAGATAAAAATTCTGACAAAGTTACAAGCCGCTGTAGCCAAAAAAGCGGCTTCAACAGAGTTAACAACATTTTCCTTCAATTTGACCTAGTGACCTACTTTTTGACCCAAAATAATCCAGGTTCGAACTTGACCTACATATGATCACAACAAACATTCTGACCAAATTTCAACATGCTCAAGTTGAAAATGTGACCTAGTTTTGAAACCGACATGACCCATATTCGAACTTGTCCAAGATATTTTTAAGACAAACATTCTGACAAAATTTCAAACTGCTGAAGCAAAAATTGCGACTTCTGGAGTGTTAACAAGATTTCCCTTCAATTTGACCTAGTGACCTACTTTTTGACCCGACATGACCCATGTTCGAACTTGACCTAGATATTTTTAAGACAAACATTCCGACAAAATTTCAAACTGCTAAAGCAAAAATTGCGGCCTCTGGAGTGTTAACAATATTTACCTTCAATTTGACCTAGTGACCTACTTTTAGACCCGGCTTGACCCATGTTCAAACTTTACTTACATATCATCAAGACAAACATTCTGATAAAGTTTCAAAATGCTCAAGTTGAAAATGTGGCTTCAAGAGTGTTAATAAGATTTCCCTTCAATTTGACTTAGTGACCTAGTTTTTGACCTCATATAGCCCAGTTTCAAACTTGTCCAAGATTAGATGGAGGTGAATGTTCTGATAAACTTTCATAAAGATTGGATGCAAAATGTAGCCTATAGAGTGTTAACAAGCTCAAATGCTGACGACGCACGACGGACTGACGCCGGACAAAATGTGATCACAATAGCTCACCTTGCACTTCGTGCATTTATAGGTGAGCTAAAAACAAAAGCTGATCCAATTAAACAGATCAAAAAGTCAGAACAAATAAAAGTGTGATCACCATTACAAAGCAAAAAAAACCCAACAAAGATCTAATTAAACAGATCAAACAGTCTGACCAAAGTTATCATAAATAAACCACAAACCCACCCCAAATTATCCATTGATGAATTCCAATATGTGGTGATTTAACTATCCTTTAATCCTATTGAAAAGACAAGGAAGAATCATAACACAAACAATAATTGAAGTTAAGGTGTATTAAATACCATGTACAAACTGCTAACAAGGCAATTATTGATTCTTTTTCCACTGTAGTACACACCTGCAGTATTTGACCTCAGGGTATTTTTAACACCTTTACATGTTTGCCATTTAAACTTTGCATTACACATACACCACTGCTATGTGGTTATCAAATGAGAGAGGTATTAGGATTACACATACCATTTAATTTAATTCTTTTTTTTAAACCAACATTGATCATTTCAATAACTTTTAATTCAAAGCTTCATGTACTGTATTATTGATCAGTTATATTTCTCTTAAAGTGAAAACATATATGATGCTTTCAATTTCTGCATCAACTGTCCATGATGCATACAGATTCTTAAAGTTAAAAGGGAATCTAGTGAAGCATGGAAATACCGGTTTTCGAACCTCTTAACGTTTATCAGGGCTCATAAAAAAACTCAGAACTGAAAAATAAATTCAACTATTTATGTGCAAGTAAACAAAGCACCGGCTAACATATAATTTATTACGTATAATGCGTTTCGTAAATATATAAACAGTCATTGAACAAAAGGTTCGAGAATAGGGACCTGTACTATACATTACGAAAGTGAAAGCCGATTTCTGGAAATCCCTGCAAGCTAAACCAAAACGAAGTCAGTTTATAACTAGTTTAAATCATTAAGAAAAGACTACTTCCTATTTTTTAACTGTTTTTCATATTATAACCGATGTCTAAAAATATGAAGCTCAATTAACTCTTTACCACTTGAATACATCGAGAAAATCGAATTCACATCAGCGAAACATTTGGAGAGGATCGTCCGCCATTTTTGCTTCAAGATTTAATGTAATTATCAAGAATCGAATAATCTTCTTCACGTAAAACAAAAATAAATGGATATGATGAAATATGTACATGACAAAAAACACACGTTGTTTAAACATCAAAATAATAAAATAACTTACATTGTACGCTGTGTGTGTTGTTGGAAAGTCGCTGAAAAATGTCCTTCCGTTTTTCGTTCGAAATATTTTGCGCATGCGCCAATCAGAAACTGAAGGTTTCATTGGCTTGTCGTTTTTATAAGCAGACTTTCAATTGGACCAGAAGAAGTCGCACACAGTTTGGGAAACACAAACATAAAAGACGTTTATGGTCTCGTCCATACGATGGACAATTTTGTATGGACAAAAACATGGACTAAAATTTGTGCGACTTCTCCAGATAGCATTAAAGTTGCACAAAACACATTTTGGCGAACTATCTTTGATAGTTTTGTGGGACTAGTCGCACAAGGAAATTCAGTCCCACAATGTATATCTGGGCACAAAAAAGGTTGCACAATGTATCTTTCGTGAGAACGCACGCACGCACGGACGACGGACAAATCGCCACGACATAAGCCCTTCTGGCCTTTGGCAAGTAGAGCTAAAAATGTAGTAAACGAAATAGAAAACAAAAACAACATGTAGCTGTGAATGTGTTTCGGTTTTAGTATATAAAAAAATAAAGTGAAAAGAAATCTTTTACAGTAAAATCAAGAAATATTGAATATTCACGAATTGTTAAAGGATAAGTATAGTACTTATTCTATATTTCCATCCTCAGTAATTATTTTGAAATATAATATGTATGATAATAATTGTAATGTATCATGCGTATTACATCCTCTTTGTGTTTGTGGGAGAAAGCATTTAAGAGAGAGAGAGAGAGAGAGAGATTCATGTGCATTGTGTTGTAATATGTATTTATGAACATGAACTTAGTAGTTTAAGTCATATTAAATATCTATTTATCTATATCTATTGTTTCTCATTTCTATATCTTTTGGTATTGGTGGTAAATTGTGCAAACGACTCATAAAATATGTTAATAATATCCATTTTCCAAGACTTTTTATACATGTACTTACCGAGCGGCATTCTCTTTTGCATCCGATTTCTTTACTTAGTTTACTCCATCATTTTTAACGAATTATTTTTTCTCAAAAAATAATACAGTTAACGCAATCGTGTTTGTTTCCGGAAGTCACGGTTAAACTACACTTCCGCTTAGAATACACATTCGCTGCACATAAATAGTCCTAGTATTTTTTCGATATCAAAATGACTTATACGTGTTATTTCAATACAGTGAAGTCTTAATTATACTATCGAATCATCATAGATAATCAATTTTCTAGAAAATATCAAATTAACAGTACGCGCATATATATTTCATTTGTCGGCAGGTACGTATAAGGCACGAGTATGAATTTTGGTCGTATGCCCATTCACTAGAAGTCGACCCCACGCTGTATAGAACAATGTTAATCTCACAAATATGCCACTACGCAGAGCTCATTGAAATAGTCAGTGTGCATTTTAAACGCTCGCATCGCCGTTGTTTCTCCTTTTTCCAACATGATAACGATGATCAAAGGGGCTTTCTAATTATATATTATGGTTTACATACGCCCGCATTCAGTTAGCTTAATATATATACGAAAGTAACGCTCATACGTTGTATCAAAGTACCGTGGTGTAATGGATAGCGTGTAGAACTACTAATCTTGGACTATTTATGGACGCGAGTTCGAGTCCCAATTAGAACTGTTCCTCTTTTTTATGCCCCCGGAATCTCCGATTCGGTGGGCCTATAGTTTTTGGCCTTGCTGTTGGTTGGTTGGTCTGTTGGTCTGTCTGTCTGTCTGCACAAAAAAAACTTTAACCTTGACCACTACTTTTGAACCATAACAGGTACGGCTACCATATTTCACATGTGTATTCCTTGTGACATGACCTTTCTGTCAGTACCAAAATTTTAGACCTTGCGACCTTGACCTAGAGGTTGCCATTCTCGAAAAAAACTTTAACCTTGGCCATTACTTTTGAACCATAACAGATACGGCTACCATATTTCACATGTGTATTCCTTGTGACATGACCTTTCTGTCAGTACCAACATTTTTGACCTTGCGACCTTGACCTTTGACCTAGATGTTGCCATACTAAAAAAAAACTTTAACCTTGGCCATTTCTTTTGAACCATAACAGGTACGGCTACCATATTTCACATGTGTATTCCTTGTGACATGACCTTTCTGTCAGTACCAACATTTTTGTCCTTGCGACCTTGACCTTTGACCTAGATGTTGCCATTCTCGAAAAAAACTTTAACCTTGGCCATTACTTTTGAACCATAACAGATACGGCTACCATATTTCACATGTGTATTCCTTGTGACATGACCTTTCTGTCAGTACCAACATTTTTCACCTTGCGACCTTGACCTTGACCTAGATGTTGCCATTCTCGAAAAAAACTTTAACCTTGGCCATTTCTTTTGAACCATAACAGGTATGGCTACTATATTTCACATGTGTATTCCTTGTGACATGACCTTTCTGTCAGTACCTTGCGACCTTGACCTTGACCTAGATGTTGCCATTCTCGAAAAAAACTTTAACCTTGGCCATTACTTTTGAACCGTAACAGGTATGGCTACCATATTTTACATGTCAGTACCAACATTTTTGACCTTGCGACCTTGACCTTTGACCTAGATGTTGCCATTCTCGAAAAAAACTTTAACCTTGGCCATTACTTTTGAACCATAACAGATACGGCTACCATATTTCACATGTGTATTCCTTGTGACATGACCTTTTCTGTCAGTACCAACATTTTTGACCTTGCGACCTTTACCTTTGACCTAGATGTTGTCATTCTCAATTTTTTTTTTAACCTTCCCCACTACTTTTGAACAATAACAGGTAATGCTACCATATTTCACATGTGTATACCTTGCGACCTTGACCTTTGACCTAGATGTTGCCATTGGGGGGCATCAGTGTTTCACAAACACATCTTGTTTTTTTTAATTCTTATTTTATGCGATTTGTTAAACATTATAGATTTATAATAATTAATTCACTCACATGAAACATAGTTATAATATAAGCCGAAATCCTGGATCCGCCCCTGGTGACGAAAACAAATCGAACTGACAATGTAAATCTCACAAATATGCCATGGGTGTTTTGACAGACTTTACGCAGAGCTCAGTGAAAGAGTTAGTGTGCATGTTAAACGCTCGCATCTCCGTTGAAATGCTACATTTACTAAAACTGTCAACTGATAAAAAAAATCTCTGGACAAAAATATTAATCATAATAAAATAGACTAAATTGTGCAATAGCATGATCAATTGCATTCATAAATTAGATTTTACAATACATGTTCAAAATAATTCGTTACTAGTACTTTCAGTACTTTGATTTTCAGTTGCAATTAAAACGTCGTTTCTCAACTTACATTATACCTTACTATCAATCTGAATGTATATCGGTTATATTGTTTAGTGTCTAGCCTTACGTTACTGAACTTCTCTTGCAAATTATGTTAGACAATATACAATACAGCCGATATGGAATTCATGCAGGGTATAATATATATTGATTTGTTTGAATAGTGTTTTACGCCATTTTCAACATGTTTCAGTTATATCGCGACGACAGCTCACCAATTCATAGTCCCTGGGTTGCAAACCAGTACTAGGATAGGAAAATGTGCCTTGCCCATGGACACTCCACCATGAACCGCGAAGGCGGGACTCGAACCCTGGCCTCCTGGGTGAGAGTTCGGTGCCTTAACCGCTCGGCCACGGAGGATCCCTATAATATATACTGAGAAACGATATTTTAATTACAACTGCATATATCATGAGCAATAATGGGTGATGGTCTTTGCAGTTGTAAGTCAAGGAAAGTTCAGTAATACAACGGCTACCCGCCTTTACTGTCTTACTATGTTGTATTGTATTATACGCATTACATTTTCATGTATACGAGGTACATATTTCATTTGACGTGGTACATTTTGCATAATATGCAGTGCATAAGTATGAACATACAGTAGAATAATCATTATATAGTGAGCAAACAACGTCATATGCAATACAAACAACATTATATGCAGTCTATTCTTCAATACGTGTGGTGGTACTTTGATTATATGCGGTGGTTTAAAATTTATACGCGGTGCATTAACATTGGGCATTTTCCGGCATTCTCCGGAATTATTTCCGGAAATTACAGAGCATGATAGATAGGTTTGAACATTAACACCGTCTAATCCATTTTAAAAAGGCCTTGTGGAACAATCTTTATGAAAAGTGTACACATTTTCTAAATAGACGAGATGCAGAATGTCTCCAATAATTATACTTTCATTTATTAAGATTTTCTATAGTTTTGCCTTAAAGTCATCTGATGCAGACTTGTTGTATTACGGAAAAGATTTAAAAATGTGTTTAGGTTACCACTTTATGGTAATGTTTCCTTAAAAAAGCTATAAGCTATAAGACCCCTGAGGAGGGGGCATAAAAAGAACTATGAATTATAAACATAAATAACTAGAACCCAATTACCAGATTGTGCAAGCTGTGGAAAAAACAAAAGCGTTTGTTTCAGTTTAAAGTGTGCTGTAATTTTTAATGTAAAAAGAGGTGCATAACTAAATATAACCAAGAGTTATAAATCTAACTTGGGTTGAAGACTAGGAAAAATTGTGTGAAGTTTCAATGCAATGCATGCAATGGTTACTGAGATAAAGCTTTGATAGTACTTGCAGGCAAAACTCAAGTGATGGTATGCGAGAAATGGCCTTGCACGCACAACTTTAACCAAATTATCTTTGTCCCAAAAGGGGCATAATTCTGATGTAGTTATGGAAATAAGTTTCAAACATAAGCATCTGTGGTTTGTAAAAAAAGACCTTGCATGCACAACTTTAACCAAATTTTCTATGTCCCAAAAGGGGCATAAATCTGTCAAAATCTGATGTAAAATTATGGAACTTGTCCTGCAAGGTCATTTGATGATGTCCAATACATGTAAGAAGTTTCAAAGTAATAGCATTTGTGGTATATGCAAAAAGGCGCTGCATGCAGAACTTGAACCAAAGGGACATAATTCAGTCAAAATTTGAGGTAGAGTTATGGGACTTCATGACAGGCTTTGCATGCAAAACTTTAACTAAAGCTACAGTGCCGACGCAGACCAAATACAATAGACCTTCTTATTCTTTCAAAAGCCAAGCAAAAAATCAGCATTGCCAATTCACCAGCTATGACTTTGTGACCTTATGTCCATGAATTGATTTAGAATAGATACATCTTATATTTAATTATTATAGCAAATATGAACATGATACATATAAACAAACTTCCAATAATGTAAATACAAAAGAAACATGTCACAACTGAACATGAGTACATGTATTTTCAAATTTCAATACGCATTCTTGGTAAGTTAAGTAATAAACAGGAGGCTCATTGATCGCTTGTTTTTCAAATTTTAGTTTGGGCAGGTTTCACTTTATTCACAAAATTACTATCCAGTAATAATGCATTTTTGCTAATATACAATTTCATGATCAGGATCTTAAGCAAAACTAACTTATACCTTGTTCCTCCACCATAAATTTCTTCCATCACCGTAGTCGTATAAGAGCTCTTCCCCTGGGCGAAAGTTGGAGAGTGCATACAGACAGAGCCGTGGGATGTTTCTCACAACTTTAAGTTTCATAACAGAATTCACTTGGTTTTTTGTCCCATCATTAACATACTGACATATGTGGTCTTGTGTTGCGCTTGCATCAATGCTGAAATATATGAGACAAGTGTGTTTCAAAATATTTGCTTAAAATGTTTTAAAGTAATCAATGCTGATTTCTTTTTCAGTCTTGAATACATGCAAAACACAGTTTGGGTGGTACAGAAAACATAACCAAGTACTTTACCATATTATTTATGAGCTAAGTATTAATAAGTCGAAAAAGGGTCATAATTCTTACAAAAGCTTTTACTGAATTATGCACTCTTGGCTGTTGGTGGAGGTAATGATGGTAAACAGATTTTTGTAAGCATTTAAGTTATATCTCTAATTGTTTTGCAAAAAAAATTGATTTGGTATGAATAACTTGACCAAAATTCTAAAAAAAAAGGCGCCATAATTCTTAAAATAAACGTGACATAGTTATGTACTCTTGTCTGTTGATGGAACTACAACAACATAGTTTACAGCATTTGCTGTTGCAACCAGAACAATCTTTGGATCATTGTGCTGATGATGATGAGTGGTATCAGATATACATGTGAACATTTAATCTTGTTTCCGTATTTGATGCAAATAAAATAATTGTTAGTTATAAACTGGTTTTAGTATTGTTTTCAATGCGAGATAGCGACTCTCTATTCCAACGATGACTGTTATAGTATCGTTAAATTGAAAACATCTAGTTGGTAAGGATGAGTTTCAAACTCTAACTTTTTAGTTTTAATGGATAAAT
Organism: Serripes groenlandicus; assembly: GCA_031761405.1. NCBI lineage: Eukaryota > Metazoa > Mollusca > Bivalvia > Cardiida > Cardiidae > Serripes > Serripes groenlandicus. The sequence continues at coordinate 19,026 of JASEVX010000608.1, read as the reverse complement.
TCAATCTTTGGTTTGTAAACGCATTTGCGTTTAAAAACCAAAGATTTAATTTTTCTATAACTCTAAACTCCTTTCTTAGAAATGATTGCGTTATGAGTTGCTAACATAAAACGAATACATGGTTATATAGCAATGTGAGATAGCGACTCCCTATTTCAACGATGACCGTTATAGCATCGTTAAATCAAAAACATCTAGTTGGTAAGGATAAGTTTCAAAGTCTAACTTTTTGAGTTGTAATGGATAAATTAAATCTTTGGTTTTTAAACGCAAATGCGAATTTAATCAGACACAATTTTTCTATAACTCTATACTACTTTCCATGAATGATTGCGTTATGATTTGATTATTCGTATCAGGTGATTTACTTGTATTGAATTTTTTTTATGATTGTAGAAGATTCCTTTCCTTTTGAAGAAGGATAAATTTCTTTAGAAGAAGACTCAATTTCTTTGAAAGAGGATTCAATTTCTCCAGAAGAAGATTTAATTTCTTTAGATGAAGATTCAATTTGTTTAGAAGAAGATGCAGTATTGCCAGAGGTGTCTTTGTTTATTGATAGTAATGAATGAATGAATGAATGGTGTTTTAAGGCCCGTCGACAACTAAGGTCATTTTGGGCGCTTAATAATTTACTTAATGTAAACGGTCAAATAATCAAACATGATGTATGCGATACCTAAAATATATATAAAATAACATGTAAGCCAATGTAAAAATAAGATATAGGCAAACAAGCCCAACATTACTATGTAATACTTAACATGAAATTGATGGTAATGAAGAATGGATAGAAGTAGAGGGCTGTTCATTTGACATTATTGCTTTTAACTGTAAACTGATGTCGGGAAACTTTTGAGATAGAACCTTCAAAAGGCGATGGCATGAAGTACATTCTTGTGGGGGTGGCGGTGTATTGACTACAGGCCTGATAGCAGTTGGTCCAGTTTTAGATGCGAAACTGTTGTCACCATTAAATCAAGCTGCAATGTTTTGCTGTTGGGCAACAATCCTCTTGGCCTCCACAAAACTAACATTTTGTTTATACTTTACATTAAGTATTTCTTTTTGTGAAAGCCAAAAAGAACATTCCTTCGAACTTGCAGCATGATCCAAGCCACAGTTCGCACATTTAACAGTATTAGTACAGGCAGACAACTGGTGATCATTTCCAACAAAATTATACTTACTACAGACATGGGAACCATTACATTTACTCTCGTGGTGACCGAACTTTTGACATCGATAACAGCGCAAGGGATTGGGTACGTAACAATCAACCTTGACTATTTGGTAACCAATTTTGATTATTTTGGTAAATCAAAAGTAACAAGAAACCCAACCTTGTCAAGAAACTTTGGCAACATCCACTGGCTTACGATATCCCTGTAGCTAAGGTGCTAGGATATGTTGTGACCGACACCGACATACGTTTCCTTTGGGACTTTGGATGGTTGAAAGATAATGTAAGATGTCATATAAATATAGATTTACATGCCCAATCAGTCATCATTGAAAGACGAATGGCTTTGTTGCATTGACTTTTGTTAAACATCGGAAATAAAGTTGTCAAGAGATGGAATTCCAAACGAAAACCCCTAAATTGACAGCCCGGCATCATACCGACTGAGCTATCTGGGCTTGGATTCTGATCTGTTGTGACTATTGATTCATATAGCATGATATGTCGATCCAAAAAAGTAATGTAGTACTTATAAACATATTATAATCCCCAAAATGCACCATTTGGGATTGGGGGATATTAATCACAAAATATGTGAACCGTACCTGTGTTGTCATTTTCTCATCTAGCGTGTAATGATAAAGAGTTATGATCCCTGAAATTAAATTAATCAGCAGGAAAAATAAATAAAACATTTTGTAAAAGGTGACATTGTTAGTACCCCTTCACATAAATACTAATCACTCGGTGGGTACTTACTTTTAATTATCTGATATAGAGGACATGTTGCTTTGTAGATAATATACTGTTACCTAACAACTTGGGAATGTGACAAAGGAAACAAAAGCTTACACCGAAAGAACTCGCAAATAACCAGATTGTTAATGGCTCATTAAAGTCTGTTAATTTTAAGGTAGGATTTATATATTACTTTGTGTCTTCAAATAAGATTGAGAAAAGCCGGTGTATACACAACAGAGGCTGTCCGTAAGACAGCATGCTCAACTATTTGGCCATTTGATACTATAGACAACAGTTGTTACTGAGATAGTGGCTTGATAGTATAGAACTAGAAGTTGGATAAGTCTTGTTAGAATAGAATCTGCTGCTTGTGAGAAAGGCCTTGCATGCAAAACTTTAATCCAACTTTCTAACTTCAAAACGGGCCATAATTTATAATTAATTCAGTCAAGATATACCTTACCTGATTGTTTGATACCTTAAAAGACTATATTGAAGTTTTTAATCAATCCCTGAGTGGTTACTGAGATATGTGCATGAAGGTACCATACACGCAAAACTTTAAAAAAAAAATCAAAGTCAAACAAGGGCCATACATTGTTCTAAATTCATACAAGAGTTGTCTAACTTGGCTGTCTGACATCCCTGGAGACATGAAAGAAGTTTCAAGTCAATATCATTAGTGGTTACTGAGATATATCCATTAAAGTACCTTGCATGCAAAACTTTAACCATAATTTCTATGTAAAAAAAGGGCCATCATTTGCATTATATGCTTGAAAGAGTTACCAAACTTAATTGTTTATATAGATGTGATGGTTGGGAAGGGTTGTATAAAGTTTCAATGCAATGCATCAAGTAGTTACTAAGATATGGTCTCTTAATGTCGTTGCACGCAAAACTGTAACCAGAATTGGCCTAAAAGGGCTATAACTTGCAGGATAGAGTTATCTAACTTAATAATCTACATAAGTGTGATGGTTGGTGAGGGTTGTATAACGTTGCAATGCAATGCATCAAGTAACTACAGAGATAAGGACTCTTAATGTAGTTGCATGCAAAACTTTAACCAGAATTTCTAAGTCCAAAAAGGGGCATCATTATGTCAAAATCTAATATAGATTGTTGGGACTTGTCGTGAGAGGTCATTTGATGATTTCCAATAAGTGTGTGAAGTTTCAAAGCAATATCATCTGTGGTTTGTGAGAAAAAAGCCTTGCATGCAAAACTTTAACCAAAATGTCTAAGTCCAAAAAGGGGCATAATTGTGTTAAAATCTTATAAAGAGTTATTGGACTTGTCCTGCAAGATTATTTGATGATGTCCCATAAGTGTGTGACGTTTCAAAGCAATACCATCTTTGGTTTTTGAGAAAAAGCCTTGCACGCAAAACTTTAACCAAAGTTGCAACGCCGATGCACAAGTAAATGTAATAGCTCTCATATGATCGAATAGTCGAGCTAAAAACCGAGTATGCTTTGTAGAGTTTCCAATGTGTTAAATAAATACATATTCTGTCCTTTTATTTTAGGAAGAGGTATCTTTGCTAAAGCCAGTATTGGAGCCGGAAGATTTTAAGCCCAATATTGTTGAGCATTGGCTTTTGCTAAAGACGTAAAGGACCAGGAAACTTTTACTTTTTTTTTTACATAGAGGCAAAAGCTATTGGTTAGTTGCATTTAAGTTTTAAACGTAACAAAATATCACTTCAAAATTCATGCAGAGAATTGACACCATAAATAGCCTTTATTCAGAGTCAGATCAAACATTACTCTAACTAAATTCAATACCTTAGAAAAAGATAAGAATATTCGTAATGTGAAACTATGAATACTAAGATCATTGTCAAGCAAAAGAATTTTAACATTTAATGCACAATGTGTTAAATGTGTCACATGTCAAAAAATTACTTAAACATGCATCAAATAAAAACCTCCGGGGGCAAGTGAGGCAATGTACAAATTGTTAAATGACCAATCTAAAAACTCGTGATCCAAGAGGCAGAAGATGGTCCAAAAGTGTAATATCAAAATATCTTCAATTGTTTTCTTGAAGTCCTCATGGTCATGAGCTATCTTCCGGTTTCCAATGTCGTCGTATGTCTACACACGGATTACACTCCTTGACTGTGACATAAACGTTTCCACCCAAATGAAGATTGTAAGACTCTTTTTTTTCAAAGCCTCATCCACGTGTTCTAAATTTTCGACCAATGAATGAATGAATGAATGGTGTTTTAAGGCCCGTCGACAACTAAAATGTTCGACCAAACACTTCCACCTCATCAATGTCAAACTTATTCCTTTTTTCGTAGGTATACTATCGTTCCACTCTCGAAGATCGACGCGCTTCTCACCTTACCATTCGCATACCTTAGCATATCGCTGTTGACCCAAAGCGAAATGTACGTTGTTAGCCATGTTCATTCAGAGTTAAAACTGACGATTGGATCTCAGAATAACTGCCTTTTATATGCTGTAAATGACGTACATGTTTACCGATTGGTCAAATTATTATACATAATAGTTACAAAGGAACCTAAATGTTTGTCAAAAGGTTGTGAATGTATAATGAAAGAGGCTATTCGTGTTTTTCATTATGTATTACGTAATGTCCGCTAATGTAAACATATCTACGTATTTTTACATCAATGTCTCCGTTTGACATCAAAGTATACTGATTTTACGTAATGTAGTGTTCGCTAATGAATACATACCTATGACCAATATCTTGACAATGCCATGACAAACATTACATAATTGACTTTAAACCGACCGCAGTGCAGTTTTAAGTAATTGATAGTGTATATCATCTGAACCCGGAGCGGTATACCCATGGCACTTTTTGAGAGCTGTTTTTAATTCTTTAAACGTAAAAAGTTTATTGTTGGCATCTTTATTCTTTGATTTGAAGAGGACGATTTTTGCGGAAAGGAATCTGCCAAAGTATCAGCAATATCCTTCTTTGAAGTAGCGACACCGTCTGGAGTGTCCATGTGATTTACACCAATCGAGCTACTCTTGCCATTATTTTTTCTTATCATATCCCACGTCTTTTTGACGGATGATCTAGAATTTAACCTAGATACATACCGTCGCCAAGACGCACGTTTACTTTGTTTAATAGTTTTGCGAGCTTTCGCTCGAGCTATTTTAAATTTTACATGGTTTTCAAGGGTTGGCCTCAGGTCAAATTGTCTGAGAGCCGATTTGCGTGTACCTATAGCCTGTTTGCAAACCTCATCAAACCAAGGTTTGTGAGGGCGCATTGACGTTGTCGAAGTTCGGTGTATTGCTTCTTCAGCTGCCTGATAAATTACTGACGTACAAGTTGTGTAGGATCATCACAATCCAAATCAAAGCACTGAAAGTGCTCACAGCAAGGGGGCTAACATTTGGACATGGATTTACCGATCCCAAAAGTCTAACTTGAACACTTTACACTAGCACTATGTTAGTTAGCACTTTATATCCATATATTAAATTATAAAGGAGTAAAGCAAAATACTGTACACACAGTATGATGGTCTATCGATATACTAAAAGTTGGCATACACATGCGCATCTGCTATCTGGATAGTTTAGCTACGCTTCGATGCAGAAAAACAGCATTTGCACAACAATTTCTGCACCCCAAATGCATTGACAGACGGGACTTCTTATTTCCGGACCAGTACATTAACAAGGCACGAAGTCCACAAGTCTTTGTGATTTGTGCAAATCTGCAGCCAAGTTTTGAACGACTTGTCAAAAAGGCCAACAGCGAATATCAAAACGCCATTACAGAAGCAATAATAACTGTTTATTGACAAACAAAAGAAAATCTCCCGCTTCATAATATATAAGCCTACTTGAATGAATGTTTAAACATTTAAGACTGTTCCAGTGTATCTCGCCTCATTTCCCTACGAAACCACAGCCAATTATATGAGGTTTTTTCTGTCCCTTAATTTATGTTTAAAATTTTAAAATTAAATTATAATGAAAATAACAATAATTCACTCCAGTTTCACAGTTTAAATTAGTTTAAAGTTCAGATTAGAGGTTACTAGTTAAATGATGTTAATTGTTTGGATTGTTTTAACTCAATCAAGGAAGAGAATTCTTCATAGTAAAGCTTTAATTCAAGGTAAATATGTTTGTCAAATATTGTCCCCTGTTTTAATAGCAATGTCCCCACTTTTTTTTTGCTAGGGACACACTGATTTTGAGTCTGGAATGAACCCTGAACTGTTCCCTCTCCTTTAAAATTTTAGGTAAATTACGAAAACAAATTCACTTTCACGCATGTTACAGGTATATTAGACTATAAAAAAATAAATCTTGTGTATTCTTTCGGTCCAGTAAAAACTCTTTTGGTCAGGCAACTTTTAACCATCTGCCTGACTGGTGGACAGGCAAACATTTCTGACTTTCATGAAGCTTGCTCACTCTAAATGAGTTCTTATGACTATGGCTATATACTTTATGCAGACTGGAATCTATCTGGTTAAGATGGTTTGTAATCTACTTGCCTGCTCCAGAAAGTTTATTATAACTTGCCTGAAAATACATTTGACACTCAATCCAGTCATTTTTGCACAACTCCTAAAAAGTTTGAATTCCTTGGCATGAAAAGCCTTTGACTTGTCCTTCAGATGGCTGAGAGGATTTTGTATTGTTTTTTGGTTATGCAGAAACTCTAGTTTACGAATATCTGGTAACACTTTTTAGTTGAATTTTGACTTGTTTCTAATGTAAGTAAACTAACACCTTAAAGATGCCATATAGACTTTGTGCTCAGTCCAGTTTTATAAAGAAATTTGAATAAATTATTTCAGCAAAAGACAAGTTCCTTATAGAAGGTGCAGTTCGCATCATGACAGCTGATGGCTGCGAAGTGGATGATGAGGAGGGGTTTAACGGGTTGAGGCATGAAGAAAACCTTTCCCTGTTTGTATTAATGAATGAAGAAAGTCTGCTGTTGCCATCAACATCTGGTAATTACACAGGTATGGTGAATAGCTTTAATTTGTAGCTTCAATATTAGTAAAGAATTGCCATTCAAATTCACTAAGCTTATGACATTATTTCATAGGCAGCTGAGTCTGCTGAAAATCCTGCGAGATGTAAATTGATTCCAATGTTTTTCAGTTATAAATTGGCAAGATTGTGAAAGCAAGGACACCAATTGCCTTCTTCAAAGGCTGTTAGGGTCTTCATACATCCGCATTTATAATCAAGTAGAGCTACACAAAACGTTTCATCTATCATAACACAGATACTACTTATGACTAAGACTAAGAAATGTCAAGTACATCTAATTAAGTTGTATAAGTGTTTTCAGATTAAATTTGCTGCGAAAAAGATCATCACTGACTTCACAGTACCCCAAATATGAATATGGAATAAGTTATAAATAACCTTGATTAAGATGGGCAGGGCCCACATAGCTTAGTTGGTAGGGCAGCTGTCTCATGAGCTACGGATTGCGGGGTCGCGGGTTAGAATCTGGATCTAGATACATGATTTCAATTTCAATATATTGAACATGTTACCTATCTTATGGTCTGTTTTTAATACTAGTTATATTTTAAATTATATACAGAAAACAGTTCTGCAGCATTCCAATCAGTGATTCATGATTCATGTTTTTTCATTTCGTTGCCATGGAAACCAGAATTCTGCATGGATCCCGAAAATTTTAAGGAATTCTGGTGAGGACATTGAGAGGATGCTTTCTGTGAAGTTTCATCCCAGTTGACCCACCGGTTACAGAGGAGAAAATGTTGACGGACGACGGACATAGGGCGATCACAATAATTCACCTTGAGCACTTCGTGCACAGGTGAGCTAAAAACAAGAATGAAAAGCCATTCCACAGCGAGATATTTAAACACTTTTCAATTATATGCGTAGACGATGCACTGCTGTAATGAATGCACAGGGAGGTCACACCCGGTATTAACAAATTCCAGAACATTTTCATCAGTCCATTTTCTTATTGATTTTCAAAAAGTTTAAATGAAATTGAAGCATATTAATCAATTTAAATTATGTATCAAAGACCATATTTTCAAAATGCTTAAAAACATATTCATATTACTGACCCACGATAAAATTGTATCCAATTGATTTCATGTATCGTAACTTGTTTGGCTCAGTATATGATAGTTTAGACAAGAGGATTTTTAATTAAAAATAATACACCGCCAATAACCTTCTGATTTAATGAAGTCCAAAGCTAAATGTATTGCCTTTAATTCGGCGGAGAAAGTAGAAGAATTATCTGGTAGCCGAAATGTTATCACATCGTCATCAGGAACTGCGGCAGCAGCTGCCCTTTTGCCATCCTTAGAATCATCTGTATCAATACGTTCAAAATTAAAATATGTATTTTTAATTTCCATATACATAGATTTAAAAACAATAGGATATGTAGGCCTTTTTATCGGTTGCAAGATCATAAATAAATGATGGTTTATTTCGAATCCAAGGTGGAGTATCTGAAATTTTCTGCTGCGCGATGTCGTTCAGCTCAACATCAAGCTTAGCGACTTCTGGACCGTAACAGATACCAAAAGACTGTATTACCCGTTCCTTCTTTAAAAATAATTCCTTGTATAAAGGGTTGAAAACAACTCTATGAGTGGGATTTGATGGATAAGACATACGTTTTAAAACATACTGGATAGCTAGTTTTTGACGGCGTAAATATAACGATGGGCTCGAGTTTGAAAATACATTCGCAAAATATGTCCTGGTTGTAATGTTGCGAAATCTGTGGGCAAGCTGGCGCTTTCCTTTGGCTGCTTTTGCAACTAACAGTATAACTGCAGACTTTATACATCATATTACATGGAAAACAGTATCGCTAGTTCAAAGGCAGATAAAACTTTAAGTTTTATTTTGGACCTGTGATGGTGCGTCAGCAAACAGAATTTTCTTTTCCCTGCATTATGCTGGAAACGATGTTGTATACAAAACAACCAACTTATATGATAGGAGTAGAAACATTTATTTCATTTCCGATGTCCCCTCATCTTCTTAAAACACTGAGAAACAATTTTAGCAATTCTTATTCGCATAACACATCAAGAAGATTGTGGATAAATGGTGAAAGCGTTGCCATTGGATTAGAGGAATGTTATGGCCGAGATGTTGAAGAAATAGTCAAGTTCATACGGCATGTCAACATATTTTTTTGACTGTTTAAATGTGCGTAGTCTAACTGAGAGCAGAAATAAAAGAAATGAAAATTAAAACCTTACAGATGATGAACGTCTTAACTATTTAGAGTGGGAGTTTCTTGAGTATTTTGACTCCTGGGAAACCAGTGGTCAAAATAGGAATGGAAGCTTGACCAAATCGCATAAGTCTATCATGCATATCAGCAGAAAGACTGTGACTGGAATTAGAAAAAAAATGTGTCGTTGCCATGGAAACCAGAATTCTGCATGGACCCCCAAAAAAGTCAGGATTTCTTTTAAGATCATTTAGAGGATGCTTTCTGTGAAGTTCCATCCCAATTGACCAATTGATTATTGAGGAGAAAAGGCGATCACAATAACTCACATTGAGAACGAATTGCTCCGGTGAGCTAAAAACGCTATGCTATCGAACTATTTACTTTCTAATGTTTCAATACACAAATTAGGTAGGGCACGCACTGTTACCAGCTTCTTTAGTAGCTTCCTTAGAAGTAAATGAAGGCCGTTCGGATCATTGGTACAGCACCGTTGCATCCCTGGTTACTCTAGGTAAATGTTCAATGGAAGGCATTTGGATGATTGGTAGAGCACCGTTGCATCCCTGGTTAGCCTCGGTAGATGTTCAAATGAAGTATTTACAACGATACATTTAGCCCGATAAGTAAGTTTTGAATTTGAGTACAGTACTGTACATTTAAGTTTAAAACGGTTCCAACCAGTGATGCGTACTCGGTATCATTCGGATATAAGATTATCTTGGGAAACGACGATCAGTTCAGAATTTATTCTGCTTCTTGTAAGTAATAACATGAAACACAATATAACTTGTCAACTAATTGAAGGATATTCGGATGAAAATATTTCATATCATAAATGGGATGATGAATACCAAAATGAATTTTTATATGACATTACGTATGGAATATCTGACATTGAACAAACATTTAAGGAAGAGATTGATAAAAAAAAGCGATAAAGATATTTTATTTTGATGTAGCGGTTTTGCCAATTATATAAGCTGGCAGATTGTCTTATGTATATTTTCATATTGTTTCATTCATCTGCTGTATAGCTTTAATAATTTGTGCTTATCTGTGTTAAGATATATGTTGTTTTTTATATCCGACAGGCAAGCTTAGTATATTGTAGTAAATTATCCTCATGTATTTGTGTGCGTTCCTCTTCTTTTTGTCCTGACAATTTGCCAAGATCTTTAAAAGTTGGATACTTACATGTCCCTGTTGATATATATATTCCAAACCCCTTACAGTGTTACAACTGTTACAAATTTGGACACCACGAAAGTAAATGTAGAACAAGAGGGCCATGATGGCCCTATATCGCTCACCTGATTTAATAGAACTTCAATAGTTTTCAAAGTTTTTACTCTTTTTAGGCCAATACTTTTGGACAAGAAGATTTAACAATGCACATATAAGGAAAACAAGCTCCGCCCCCTGGTGGCCACGTTTGTCTTCTTCTCCCAAAGTGTATGGCCGATTTTCAAATAATATTGTAGAAATTGTCCTTGAGTGAATCATTAGTTTACCTCCAGCCATGTGTATTGGCCAAAAAACTGTGCTGCTAGGAGGTGGGTTGTTCTGCTTTATATGGCGAAAAGTATCTGGCCAATTTTCTGTCCTATTAATTTGACAGGCAACAGAGGGAAAGGTAGCCTCACATGAGTTATTGTGCTTTGCTTTATGAATGAGATAAGCGATCCAGAGCCATTACGGCCCTATTGTGGGTTTTTTTAACTTCAAAGGCTGAAAGCCAGTTGAGCATGGGGAATTGTCCGTCATGCATATATGCATAAACTTTTTGGTTTAAACCACTTCTCGTCTGTAACCACCGAGTCAATTGGATTGGTGCTTTTTTTCCCAATGGAAATTGAGCAATACTGTGCCTGTTGTTTTTATCATCTGAGCATGAAGTCCTAAAGATGAGTTATTGTGATCACCTTTTGCCGGGCCTCTGTTGCACATCAACATCTTCTCCTCTTTAAACTGTGGGCCAAATGGTATGAAATTTCACAGCAAGCTTCCCCCTCGTATCCTTCCTAAATCCATTGAATAGTTTTGCTCCATACATAATTCTGGTTTCCAGGTAAACTCATATTATTTTTTTGGAATTCTCTCTGTGAAAAAAACAAATGTTCCATCAGATTCCTTTAAGCCACGTTGATCGAAAATGTACATGTGGATTGCAAATTCTAAAAATGTTGAATATGCAAGACATTACATTTTTCAACAAATCTTAACAAAAAATAAACATTCATTTACATCATATTCACGTCAAGATCAAAACTGGGTCATGTGGGTTTGTGAACCTAGATTAGTACTTGGTATACCAAGTGTTTTTAAATAATAGAAAATAGGAGGGTGTTTCAATACAACAAGTGAAATCATTTAAACTGTTTTGATATTTTTGGGGGGATTTCTTAAATTTCATTTATTTTATTATTTTAACTTTCCAGCCTTGAGTGAAGTGTTGTTAAAATAGAGCCTGACATCGATCATGCAATCAGTTACATAATCTACATACGAAGATGCTGCTGCTGAACGTGAACTTGTACTGAATAAATCGAAGAACAAGGCAACTTTTGATGGTGTGAAAATAAGTAATTTCATTTTATTATTTGCTTTTTAGAATCAGGTTTTTAGACGAGCTTTGTATGTGAACATATATAGGCAATTGGTAGGTTTCCACAATAACACTCTTGCTCGAATAATGAATTTGTGAACTTTTTAATGGACAAATTTTAACTAAACTACAAAGGAAATATTTCCATGTTTGTCTCTTTAAAAACTGTTCAGTGATTTAATTCTTTGTTAAAAAGTTTGTTGCTGCAGCTTCAGAAAGTGGGTAAATGCACAAACTGTAAAATTCACCTCCTTTAAATCCGATTTTCAGATTTCAAGAAAATTAGGTAGATATGTTCCTTGAAATTTGTCTAAGCCATATTGATTGATTTAAAAACAGTTTGGCCAGGTGGCATCAGAAGATTGGCAAAAGTAAAAAAAAAAAAGGGGGGATAGGTTTTGTCTGAATTTTTATAACAAAATTATTTCTTTAGTGGCTGGCCTCTACATAATTTGCTGAACCATTTTGATTGTTGAAAAAGATAGCCGACAGGAGGCATCATAAAAAAGGTCGAATGAACTTTTAGCTTTAAACGTCATCTCCTTGTAAAAAACATTGACCAATATCATCCAAGTTTCATAAGAATGTTTATTTCATTGGCCTCTTTCAAAATAATAAATGAAATAAAACTCTTTTACAATGTTCACTATTTGTAGTTTCCCACTTTTGAACAAGTTTTTCAAATAAGAGCTGTCACACTTTTGCTACTATACTAGTTTTCTGTATCCAAATATTGTGTCAGTGAATGATTTGGTTATAAATAATATAAATATATTACATTGTAACTGATAAAGGTATTAGACAAGAGTTGTCGGAGGACAATATAGCTCGCCTGTCAGGGCCATCATCTATAAGGGCCTACTTCAGAACAGTTATAGCATTAGGTAAAGTCACACAGTATCACCTATTGCAAGATAAAGCACCTTTTCAATACTTGCATGCAAATGTTAACCAAGGCCTTTTGAATCTGTTAATTTATTTATATACTATAAGCAACAGCATACACAGTGTCTGAGAAAAAGCCTTGCACTCAAAGGTTTGACCAAAATTCTAAGTCTAAAAAGGGGCACAATTCAGTCAAAATCCATTCCAGAGTTATGGGACTTGACATACAAGGTCATCTAATGACCCTGAATAAGTGTGCTAAGTTTCAAGGCAACAGCATACAGTGTCTGAGAAAAGGCCTTGCATGCAAAGGTTTGACCAAAATTCTAAGTCCAAAAAGGGGCACAATTCAGTCAAAATCCATTCCAGAGTTATGGGACTTGACATTCAGGGTCACATAATAACCCTAAATAAGTGTGTGAAGTTACAAAGCAACAGCTTACACAGTGTCTGAGAAAAGGCCTTGCACGCAAAGGTTTGACCAAAATTCTATGTCAAAAAAGGGGCACAATTCGGTTAAAATACATTCCAGAGTTATGGGACTTGACATACAGGGTCATATATTGACCCTTAATAAGTGTGTGAAGTTTCAAAGCAACAGCTTATACAGTGTCTGAGAAAAGGCCTTGCACGCAAAGGTTTGACCAAGCTGGCAACGCGGACGCCAGGGTGATAACATAAGCTCCCCTATTTCTTCGAATAGGCGAGCTAAAAATGAGTTGTGATGGATGGGTTTTCCACTTCCGATATCTAAAGCAGAACACCTTGATACATTGACAACTGATTTCAGTCAGGTCAAAGAACAAGTGTATTGTTTGCATTTAAAAACTCTTACCACATTTCTTATAATTTCTCTTTGTAGGTGCTGCAAAGAAGATCGAGCTGAGTCAAAAGTATAATGTTGTTTTGTAACTTTTATGGGTATGTAATACTTATAGTATCCCAGATGATTGATTTAGGGCCATCTAGGCCCTCTTGTTGTTTTCTCTATCTCTGTTGTCTTGAATAGGGGCTTTACTCCCTGATATTTTCCCCTTCATATGAGTGTTGACATAAAGGTTATATTTGTTGTTTTTGGGTGCCCACGGATAATTCAGAAATCTCCAGGTAGGTCACTTTCAAGTTTGACATGGGTAAGAAGAAGCGCGGCAGCAGTAGAGCTTATGACAGTCAATCAGGTGTGGGGACACTCTTCGGCAAAACCTCTGGGCAAATCTGCACATTTGCTGTACGGGTATCTGACCGCCAAACCTGCAGTAAATCTAAATATGAAAAAACTCCATCTCAAATGTATTAATAACAAGAGGGCCATGATGGCCCTGGATCGCTCACCTTAATTATACAATGTACTGCAATGCAAAACACATCAAGACAATTATTCTGAATGCAACCTCCACAGTTCTTACAATATTTTCCTTCATTTGGCCTAGTGATCTTTATTTTTTTTACTTGATATGACCCATATTCCAACATGGGACTAGATTTCATCAAGACAGCATTCTGACGTTTCAACTTCCTCAAAGTAAAAATGAGGCCTCCGGAGTTTGAACCATATTTTCCTTTATTGACCTAGTTTCTGAACCAATATGACCCATATTCAAACTTGACCTAGATATAATTCAGACAAACATTCTGACCAAATTTCAAGCTGCTGAAGCAAAAAATGTGGCATCCAAAGTGTTCACAAGATTTTCCTTCAATTTGATCTAGTGACCTAGTTTTTGACCCCAGCATGACCCATATTCGAACTTGGCCTACATATCATCAAGAAAAACATTCTGATAAAAGTTTCATCATGCTGAAATTTAAAATGCAGTATCCAGAGTGTTAACAAGATTACCCTTCAATTTGGCCTAGTGACCTAGTTTTCAACCCGGCATGACCCATATCCGAACTTGGTCTAGATATCATTTAGACAAACATTCTGACCAAATTTCAAGCTGCTGAAGCAAAAAATGCGGCATCCAAAGTGTTAACAAGATTTTCCTTCAAATGCGGCTTCTACAGAGTTAACAAGATTTTCCCTTAATTTGGCCTTGTGACCTAGTTTTTGATCCAATATGACCCATATTTAAACTTGACCTAGATATCTTTAAGACAAACATTCTGACAAAAATTTCAAGCTGCTGAAGCAAAAAATGCGGCATCCAAAGTGTTAACAAGATTTTCCTTCAAATGCGGCTTCTACAGAGTTAACAAGATTTTCCCTCAATTTAGCCTAGTGACCTAGTTTTTGACCCAGCATGATCCATATTCGAACTTGGCCTAGATATCATTCAGCTCAACATTCTGAACAAATTCTGAACAAATTTCAAGTTGTTTGAAGCAAAAATGCGGCATCCAAAGAGTTAAAATATTTCCCTTCAATTTTGACCTAGTGACCTAGTTTTAGACCCGGCATAACCCATATCTCGAACTTCACCTAGATATTTTTAAGGACAAACATTCTGACAAAATTTCAAACTGTGTTAAGCAAAAATTGCAGCTTCTGTGGAGTGTTAACAAGATTTTCCTTCAATGTGACCTACTTTTTGACCCGACATGACCTATAGTTCAAACTTGACCTAACTTTATCACTTAAGACAAACATTCTGATAAAGTTTCAACATGCTCAAGTTGAAAATGTGACCTCCAGAGTGTTAACAAGATTCTCCCTTCAATTTGACCTAGTGACCTAGTTTTTGACCTCATATGGCCCAGTTTCCGAACTTGTCCAAGATTCTATGGAGATGAACCGTTCTGATAAACTTTCATGAAGATTGGATGCAAAATGTAGCCTGTAGAGTGTTAACAAGCTCAAATGTTGACGACGCACGACGGACGGACGCGCGGACAAAATGTGATCCCAATAGCTCACCTTGCACTTCGTGCATAGGCGAGCTAAAAACAGGTCAGGTTTTTGTGCTAACGCTATGGAATCAGATGTTTGTGTAGATTTAATCAAATTTGTTTGAGAAAGAGTATGAAAGACACAGGGTCTCGGTAGTTATAGTTATTTTTTTATTGTGTAGGATATATTAACAAGAGGGCCATGATGGCCCTTGAATCGCTCACCTGATTTTTTTATTTTATTTTCACTTTAACTAATATAAGGCTTGCCCCCTGGCAGCCCATAGTTTCGACCAATCAACTTGGCTTGAAGGAATCTGATAAGAGGGTCATCCTAGGATCATTTCTACAAAATTATTTGAAAATCGGCCAGATACTTTTGGTGGAGAGATAGATTTTTTAAGGTTTTCACTTTAGCCATATAATGCAAAATAGCCTCCTGCCTACTGGCAGCCATGTTTTTTGACCAATCAACATGGCTTGAAGGAATCTGAAAGTGGGTCATCAAGGAACATTTCTACAAAAATTATTTGAAATCGGGGCCAACACTTTTGGAGAAGAAGATTTTTTAAGTTTGCACTATAGCCATATAAGGCAAAATAGCCAGCCCCCCCCCCCCCCACCCCCCCCCCACCCCCCCCCCCACTGGCGGCCATGTTTTTCGACCAATCAACATGGCTTGAAGGAATCTGATAGAGGGTCACCCAATGAACATTTCTACAAAATCATTTGAAAATCAGCCTGACACTTTTGGAGAAGAAGATTTTTTAAGTTTTCACTATAGCCATATAAGGCAAAATAGCCCCCGCCCCCTGGCGGCCGTGTTTTTTGACCAATTAACATGGCTTGAAGGAATCTGGTAGAGGGTCATCCAAGGAACATTTCTACAAAATTATTTGAAAATCTGCCAACCAGTTTGGGAGAAGAAGAATTTTGTATTTTTTTTTTCGTTTCGTTGCCATGGAAACCAGAATTCTGCATGGATCCCTAAAATTTGAAGGAATTCTAGTGTGGTCATTAAGAGGATGCTTTCTGTGAAGTTTCATCCCAATTGACCCACTGGTTACGGAGGAGAAGATGTTGAAGATTTTTTAAGTTTTCACTTTGGCCTATAAGGCAATATAGCCAGCCCCCTGGCGGCCATGTTTTTCGACCAATCAACATTGCTTGAAGGAATCTGATAGAGGTCACCCCAAGGAACATTTCTACAAAATTATTTGAAAATCGCCTGACACTTATGGAGTAGAAGATTTTTCAAGTTTGCACTATAGCCATATAAGGCAAAATAGCCCCGCCCCCCCCCCCCACCCCCCCACCCCCCCCCCCCCCCACTGGCGGCCATGTTTTTCGACCCAATCAACATGGCTTGAAGAATCTGATAGAGGGTCATCCTTAGGAACATTTCTACAAAATTATTTGAAAATCGGCCAGATACTTTTGGAGGAGATTTTTAAGTTTTCACTTTAGCCATATAATGCAAAATAGCCCTGCCTACTGGCAGCCATGTTTTTTGACCAATCAACATGGCTTGAAGGAATCTGAAAGTGGGTCATCCAAGGAACATTTTTTACAAAATTATTTGAAAATCGGGCCAACACTTTTGGAGAGAAGATTTTTTAAGTTGTGCACTATAGCCATATAAGGCAAAATAGCCAGCCCCCCCCCCCACCCCCCCCCCCCCCCACCCACCTGGCGGCCATGTTTTTCGACCAATCAACATGGCTTGAAGGAATCTGATAGAGGGTCACCCATAGGAACATTTCTACAAATTCATTTGAAAATCAGCCTGACACTTTTGGAGAAGAGATTTTTTAAGTTTCCTATAGCCATCCATATAAGGCAAAATAGCCCCGCCCCCCTGGCGGCCGTGTTTTTTGACCAATTAACATGCTTGAAGGAATCTGTAGAGGGTCATCAAGGAACATTTCTACAAAATATTTGAAAATCTGCCAACCAGTTTGGGAGAAGAAGAATTTTGATTTTTTTTTTTTCGTTTCGTTGCCATGGAAACCAGAATTCTGCATGGATCCCTAAATTTGAAGGAATTCTAGTGAGGTCATTAAGAGGATGCTTTCTGTGAAGTTTCATCCCATTGACCCACTGGTTACGGAGGAGAAGATGTTGAAGATTTTTTAAGTTTTCACTTTGGCCATATAAGGCAAAATAGCCCGCCCCCTGGGCGCCAGTTTTTTCGACCACTCAACATGGCTTGAAGGAATCTGATAGAGGGTCACCCAAGGAACATTTCTACAAAATTAATTGAAAAATCGGCTGACACTTATGGAGTAGAAGATTTTTCAAGTTTGCACTATAGCCATATAAGGCAAAATAGCCACGCCCCCTGGCGGCCATGTTTTTCGACCAATCAACACGGCTTGAAGGAATGTGATAGAGGGTCATCCAAGGAACATTTCTACAAAATTATTTGAAATCTGCCAACCAATTCGGGAGAGAAGATTTTGATGTTTTTTCGGTTTCGTTGCCATGGAAACCTGAATTTGCATGGATCCCAAATTTGAAGGAATTCTGGTGAGGTCATTTGAGTAGGATGCTTTCTGTGAAGTTTCATCCAAATTGACCACTGTTAATAACACAGAATTCATCATATAGTTAATAACACAAACACAATTGTGTATGAACAAACCCGTCCACATAATTATCCCTTTCCCTCATATAGACGCTTTCTGATGCCTACTGCAGCAGAAGGCTTTTTGAAAACAGTGACAAAAACGAGAAATTGCACAAAACTTGCACTTTTTGTCATAGTTTATCCATTTAATTATAGAGAATTTCCATTTGTTGACAAAATATGTATCAAGTCTTCTGCTGGGGGGATAATAACACAGATTTGTGTTCAGGCTTTTTGAAAACATGAGTGACAAAAGGATAAATTGCACAAAACATGTTTCTAAAAGACTTTGATATATATCAAGACTATATATATAGAGCACTGCTAGAGAAAAAGAACCTGTTATGGTTGACAGAACTATGCCTAGTCTTGTAACATATAGTATACAGGAATGGTCATTGTGTCAACTTTTCTGAATGAATAAACTTGATTAATCCATATGCAATGATCAATAATGCATTAATTTGTGGAATGGATATCTTGAATACATGTTAATCATAGCATAATTTTTCTTCTTTTATACAGGCACATTAATCAAGGCTGTGCATGAACTCGGCAAAGGCACAGATGTTTCCCAACAAACAGTTGATTTCCTGAATCGGATGAAGAGGAAGTTGCCTCCTGGGATGTTCCAGTAAAGCTGTTCGTGCCTCCTGGGGATGTTCCAGTAAGCTGTTTGCCAGAAAACTATGATGTAGACAAATATAATTCGGACCACATGATGAATGACTTGTCTAACTGAGCGAAACGCTTGTGATTTGCCCGCTAAAGATCCCCACTTTCAACCGCGATCCCCACTAGTTCGGCTTCTCTTCGTAGAAGGGGTACCAATCTATAAAAACTTAAAGTCCCACCAGCCTTGTTGTTCATTCGATGATGCAGCCTGAAAAGGTACACATACAGATATTAGCTTTCTTACACGGACTG
>JASEVX010000607.1:39298-78667 GCA_031761405.1 Serripes groenlandicus | reverse complement strand
GGGGCTTTATAAACCTGTCTCTTCATAGAATTAGCAAGATGTCTCAAGTCTTTTAAGCTAATAACAGTGTTCTCCTGACATTTATTTACACATTATGACCTTTACTGTCACCGTCACCAGTAAAATGCGTTATGTTTAGATCCTGAGATATTTGGCGTGCAGCCTTTTCATTCCATTGGTCTTCCTGCCCAATCGGTGTTTCGCCCGTTATGTTTGCTGAGCAATAGCCTGCATGATTAGGGCAGGTAACTTTTTCCCCTTTGTTTCGCAACCCTGATGCCCTTACACATAATTTACTTGCTATGTGAACCCCAATTATTTTCTTATCGCGAGTATTGTTTTCGCATAGAATGGTTGTAGCCATAGTGCCAGCTTGAAACGGGGTTGATTCGCTATTGAAAAGAGGGTTATTGTAGCATGTATCTCCCTCTATCCTCACTGACTTAGGGTCTTTCTGACCAATAGTTTTATTATCAGCCTCTAGGGTTTGTCTTATCTCCTTGATACTCTCATTATTTAGTTTGGTAAAAGCTTCTGCCACAGAATTTGCAGTTTTTTGCATACCTGAGATTGTTGGTGCAATTATATTAGTGCAGTTCAGTATGCGTGTTGCACAATGGTTGCCGATTGGTGTCGAGAATAGACCTATTTGAAAGCCAACATTGGCTTTTGCTGTTTTTCTACCTCTTCCCTTATGGTTCTTTTCAACCTCTTCATATAAATTATAGTATATACCAATATATGTACATTTTTCACAAATTTTAAGCCGTTCCCGCCAGACTAGACCCCACTTTAGGGAATTAGCACTATCAAAAACCAGAATACCGTTACAATTTATACTCCAAGTATGACCATGAACATACAATCTTTGTTCAATATTTTCACACACACACAATATCCTATCAGTGAACTAATACAGTCAATCAATCAATCAATCAGTGCATTCTTTATATATAACTGTGGTCACTGAGATGGGCTAAGCCCTGAGTATTCAACTTTGGGTCAGTCATTCCCTTCCTGTAGTGTACCTTTTCGTGTAAATTATATTTTCGCAAACGTCCCGCATACCTACACGTTTTATGTTTAGATCTGTATTGTTTAC
This sequence comes from Serripes groenlandicus, assembly GCA_031761405.1. Classification (NCBI taxonomy): domain Eukaryota; kingdom Metazoa; phylum Mollusca; class Bivalvia; order Cardiida; family Cardiidae; genus Serripes; species Serripes groenlandicus. The sequence goes on along the minus strand of JASEVX010000607.1, from coordinate 77,565 downwards.
TTTTGGACAAGTTAATAGATCTTTGTGTACTAACCAGCTGCTTCACTACAGAGGAACCCCTGGTTATATCTGCATGAAGGTTACTGCATTTTGTGAGGACAGAATTAGCAAAACCTTTGTTCAACTTATGAATTTGGCCATGAATGCGACCCCGAAAATTACGCGCGAATGTGGTTGCTTTAGGCACCACTGCTTGATAGGACCTGTTTACGGCCTCACATTTTTGGGTCGATGTTAGAAACCTAGTTTTCCCCAAGTTCTCAGTACCTAAGAATAAATGAATGCACCTTGTCAGTATTTCTTCATCAAGTTTCGATATTCTAAGTCTCACGTTTTGTGGCAGGAAGTATTTTACTTGAGACTTATGACCGGTACAAACGAAACATTGCTTAGCACATGCAGAACCGCAGTAACCTTTAAAACATAAGACTATTGTTTCAATGATTTTTGGCATTTTTACTTTACACATATCACCATTATAATACATATGTGCAGATCTCAGCTCACCCAAACACCTTGCTTTTACTGAGAGTGCAAACCTATTTTTCAAGTTTGACTTGTTACATGGAAACATTGTCTTAGTGAATGGGGCTTTATAAACCTGTCTCTTCATAGAATTAGCAAGATGTCTCAAGTCTTTTAAGCTAATAACAGTGTTCTCCTGACATTTATTTACACCTTTATGACCTTTACTGTCACCGTCACCAGTAAAATGCGTTATGTTTAGATCCCGAGATATTTGGCGTGCAGCCTTTTCATTCCATTGGTCTTCCTGCCCAATCGGTGTTTCGCCCGTTATGTTTGCTGAGCAATAGCCTGCATGATTAGGGCAGGTAACTTTTTCCCCTTTGTTTCGCAACCGTGATGCCCTTACACATAATTTACTTGCTATGTGAACCCCAATTATTTTCTTATCGCGAGTATTGTTTTCGCATAGAGTGGTTGTAGCCATAGTGCCAGCTTGAAACGGGGTTGATTCGCTATTGAAAAGAGGGTTATTGTAGCATGTATCTCCCTCTATCCTCACTATCTTAGGGTCTTTCTGACCAATAGTTTTATTATCAGCCTCTAGGGTTTGTCTTATCTCCTTGATACTCTCATTATTTAGTTTGGTAAAAGCTTCTGCCTCAGAATTTGCAGTTTTTTGCATACCTGAGATTGTTGGTGCAATTATATTAGTGCAGTTCAGTATGCGTGTTGCACAATGGTTGCTGATTGGTGTCGAGAATAGACCTATTTGAAAGCCAACATTGGCTTTTGCTGTTTTTCTACCTCTTCCCTTATGGTTCTTTTCAACCTCTTCATATAAATTATAGTATATACCAATATATGTACATTTTTCACATTTAAGCCGTTCCCGCCAGACTAGACCCCACTTTAGGGAATTAGCACTATCAAAAACCAGAATACCGTTACAATTTATACTCGTAAGTATGACCATGAACATACAATCTTTGTTCAATATTTTCACACACACACAATATCCTATCAGTGAACTAATACAGTCAATCAATCAATCAGTGCATTCTTTATATATAACTGTGGTCACTGAGATGGGCTAAGCCCTGAGTATTCAACTTTGGGTCAGTCATTCCCTTCCTGTAGTGTACCTTTTCGTGTAAATTATATTTTCGCAAACGTCCCGCATACCTACACGTTTTATGTTTAGATCTGTATTGTTTACTTTTGGACAAGTTAATAGATCTTTGTGTACTAACCAGCTGCTTCACTACAGAGGAACCCCTGGTTATATCTGCATGAAGGTTACTGCATTTTGTGAGGACAGAATTAGCAAAACCTTTGTTCAACTTATGAATTTGGCCATGAATGCGACCCCGAAAATTACGCGCGAATGTGGTTGCTTTAGGCACCACTCCTTGATAGGACCTGTTTACGGCCTCACATTTTTGGGTCGATGTTAGAAACCTAGTTTTCCCCAAGTTCTCAGTACCTAAGAATAAATGAATGCACCTTGTCAGTATTTCTTCATCAAGTTTCGATATTCTAAGTCTCACGTTTTGTGGCAGAAAGTATTTTACTTGAGACTTATGACCGGTACAAACGAAACTTTGCTTAGCACATGCAGAACCGCAGTAACCTTTAAAACATAAGACTATTGTTTCAATGATTTTTGGCATTTTTACTTTACACATATCACCATTATAATACATATGTGCAGATCTCAGCTCACCCAAACACCTTGCTTTTACTGAGAGTGCAAACCTATTTTTCAAGTTTGACTTGTTACATGGAAACATTGTCTTAGTGAATGGGGCTTTATAAACCTGTCTCTTCATAGAATTAGCAAGATGTCTCAAGTCTTTTAAGCTAATAACAGTGTTCTCCTGACATTTATTTACACCTTTATGACCTTTACTGTCACCGTCACCAGTAAAATGCGTTATGTTTAGATCCCGAGATATTTGGCGTGCAGCCTTTTCATTCCATTGGTCTTCCTGCCCAATCGGTGTTTCGCCCGTTATGTTTGCTGAGCAATAGCCTGCATGATTAGGGCAGGTAACTTTTTCCCCTTTGTTTCGCAACCCTGATGCCCTTACACATAATTTACTTGCTATGTGAACCCCAATTATTTTCTTATCGCGAGTATTGTTTTCGCATAGAATGGTTGTAGCCATAGTGCCAGCTTGAAACGGGGTTGATTCGCTATTGAAAAGAGGGTTATTGTAGCATGTATCTCCCTCTATCCTCACTGACTTAGGGTCTTTCTGACCAATAGTTTTATTATCAGCCTCTAGGGTTTGTCTTATCTCCTTGATACTCTCATTATTTAGTTTGGTAAAAGCTTCTGCCACAGAATTTGCAGTTTTTTGCATACCTGAGATTGTTGGTGCAATTATATTAGTGCAGTTCAGTATGCGTGTTGCACAATGGTTGCCGATTGGTGTCGAGAATAGACCTATTTGAAAGCCAACATTGGCTTTTGCTGTTTTTCTACCTCTTCCCTTATGGTTCTTTTCAACCTCTTCATATAAATTATAGTATATACCAATATATGTACATTTTTCACAAATTTTAAGCCGTTCCCGCCAGACTAGACCCCACTTTAGGGAATTAGCACTATCAAAAACCAGAATACCGTTACAATTTATACTCCAAGTATGACCATGAACATACAATCTTTGTTCAATATTTTCACACACACACAATATCCTATCAGTGAACTAATACAGTCAATCAATCAATCAGTGCATTCTTTATATATAACTGTGGTCACTGAGATGGGCTAAGCCCTGAGTATTCAACTTTGGGTCAGTCATTCCCTTCCTGTAGTGTACCTTTTCGTGTAAATTATATTTTCGCAAACGTCCCGCATACCTACACGTTTTATGTTTAGATCTGTATTGTTTACTTTTGGACAAGTTAATAGATCTTTGTGTACTAACCAGCTGCTTCACTACAGAGGAACCCCTGGTTATATCTGCATGAAGGTTACTGCATTTTGTGAGGACAGAATTAGCAAAACCTTTGTTCAACTTATGAATTTGGCCATGAATGCGACCCCGAAAATTACGCGCGAATGTGGTTGCTTTAGGCACCACTGCTTGATAGGACCTGTTTACGGCCTCACATTTTTGGGTCGATGTTAGAAACCTAGTTTTCCCCAAGTTCTCAGTACCTAAGAATAAATGAATGCACCTTGTCAGTATTTCTTCATCAAGTTTCGATATTCTAAGTCTCACGTTTTGTGGCAGGAAGTATTTTACTTGAGACTTATGACCGGTACAAACGAAACATTGCTTAGCACATGCAGAACCGCAGTAACCTTTAAAACATAAGACTATTGTTTCAATGATTTTTGGCATTTTTGCTTTACACATATCACCATTATAATACATATGTGCAGATCTCAGCTCACCCAAACACCTTGCTTTTACTGAGAGTGCAAACCTATTTTTCAAGTTTGACTTGTTACATGGAAACATTGTCTTAGTGAATGGGGCTTTATAAACCTGTCTCTTCATAGAATTAGCAAGATGTCTCAAGTCTTTTAAGCTAATAACAGTGTTCTCCTGACATTTATTTACACCTTTATGACCTTTACTGTCACCGTCACCAGTAAAATGCGTTATGTTTAGATCCTGAGATATTTGGCGTGCAGCCTTTTCATTCCATTGGTCTTCCTGCCCAATCGGTGTTTCGCCCGTTATGTTTGCTGAGCAATAGCCTGCATGATTAGGGCAGGTAACTTTTTCCCCTTTGTTTCGCAACCGTGATGCCCTTACACATAATTTACTTGCTATGTGAACCCCAATTATTTTCTTATCGCGAGTATTGTTTTCGCATAGAGTGGTTGTAGCCATAGTGCCAGCTTGAAACGGGGTTGATTCGCTTTTGAAAAGAGGGTTATTGTAGCATGTATCTCCCTCTATCCTCACTGACTTAGGGTCTTTCTGACCAATAGTTTTATTATCAGCCTCTAGGGTTTGTCTTATCTCCTTGATACTCTCATTATTTAGTTTGGTAAAAGCTTCTGCCACAGAATTTGCAGTTTTTTGCATACCTGAGATTGTTGGTGCAATTATATTAGTGCAGTTCAGTATGCGTGTTGCACAATGGTTGCTGATTGGTGTCGAGAATAGACCTATTTGAAAGCCAACATTGGCTTTTGCTGTTTTTCTACCTCTTCCCTTATGGTTCTTTTCAACCTCTTCATATAAATTATAGTATATACCAATATATGTACATTTTTCACATTTAAGCCGTTCCCGCCAGACTAGACCCCACTTTAGGGAATTAGCACTATCAAAAACCAGAATACCGTTACAATTTATACTCTAAGTATGACCATGAACATACAATCTTTGTTCAATATTTTCACACACACACAATATCCTATCAGTGAACTAATACAGTCAATCAATCAATCAGTGCATTCTTTATATATAACTGTGGTCACTGAGATGGGCTAAGCCCTGAGTATTCAACTTTGGGTCAGTCATTCCCTTCCTGTAGTGTACCTTTTCGTGTAAATTATATTTTCGCAAACGTCCCGCATACCTACACGTTTTATGTTTAGATCTGTATTGTTTACTTTTGGACAAGTTAATAGATCTTTGTGTACTAACCAGCTGCTTCACTACAGAGGAACCCCTGGTTATATCTGCATGAAGGTTACTGCATTTTGTGAGGACAGAATTAGCAAAACCTTTGTTCAACTTATGAATTTGGCCATGAATGCGACCCCGAAAATTACGCGCGAATTTGGTTGCTTTAGGCACTACTGCTTGATAGGACCTGTTTACGGCCTCACATTTTTGGGTCGATGTTAGAAACCTAGTTTTCCCCAAGTTCTCAGTACCTAAGAATAAATGAATGCACCTTGTCAGTATTTCTTCATCAAGTTTCGATATTCTAAGTCTCACGTTTTGTGGCAGAAAGTATTTTACTTGAGACTTATGACAGGTACAAACGAAACTTTGCTTAGCACATGCAGAACCGCAGTAACCTTTAAAACATAAGACTATTGTTTCAATGATTTTTGGCATTTTTACTTTTATTTTACACATATCACCATTATAATACATATGTGCAGATCTCAGCTCACCCAAACACCTTGCTTTTACTGAGAGTGCAAACCTATTTTTCAAGTTTGACTTGTTACATGGAAACATTGTCTTAGTGAATGGGGCTTTATAAACCTGTCTCTTCATAGAATTAGCAAGATGTCTCAAGTCTTTTAAGCTAATAACAGTGTTCTCCTGACATTTATTTACACCTTTATGACCTTTACTGTCACCGTCACCAGTAAAATGCGTTATGTTTAGATCCCGAGATATTTGGCGTGCAGCCTTTTCATTCCATTGGTCTTCCTGCCCAATCGGTGTTTCGCCCGTTATGTTTGCTGAGCAATAGCCTGCATGATTAGGGCAGGTAACTTTTTCCCCTTTGTTTCGCAACCGTGATGCCCTTACACATAATTTACTTGCTATGTGAACCCCAATTATTTTCTTATCGCGAGTATTGTTTTCGCATAGAGTGGTTGTAGCCATAGTGCCAGCTTGAAACGGGGTTGATTCGCTATTGAAAAGAGGGTTATTGTAGCATGTATCTCCCTCTATCCTCACTATCTTAGGGTCTTTCTGACCAATAGTTTTATTATCAGCCTCTAGGGTTTGTCTTATCTCCTTGATACTCTCATTATTTAGTTTGGTAAAAGCTTCTGCCTCAGAATTTGCAGTTTTTTGCATACCTGAGATTGTTGGTGCAATTATATTAGTGCAGTTCAGTATGCGTGTTGCACAATGGTTGCTGATTGGTGTCGAGAATAGACCTATTTGAAAGCCAACATTGGCTTTTGCTGTTTTTCTACCTCTTCCCTTATGGTTCTTTTCAACCTCTTCATATAAATTATAGTATATACCAATATATGTACATTTTTCACATTTAAGCCGTTCCCGCCAGACTAGACCCCACTTTAGGGAATTAGCACTATCAAAAACCAGAATACCGTTACAATTTATACTCTAAGTATGACCATGAACATACAATCTTTGTTCAATATTTTCACACACACACAATATCCTATCAGTGAACTAATACAGTCAATCAATCAGTGCATTATATTTGGAAATTTGCAGTTGTCCTTACCGCCATGCGCTGACGTCACAATTATCACGTTCCGCAGCGAATATTTACCGCGAAATGACGCGCTTTTTTTAGAATATTGTACCTGAGCAATGTTTGTTGGGGTTGGCATTTAATCATTTTTCTTCCAAAAATAATATTATTCATAAAAAATACGGTATTTATTTGTACGTTTTCGAAAGAAGTATAAAAATAATTTTTAGACCAGGTGATCATCGTGGAATGTTGACCACTATCTGTGCAATAATAGTGTTTTGAAATGGCGTACAAGCTAAATGTGTAATCATATTTGAGCATTGACCTTTTTTTGGAAACACTCTTATGTTTTAGAAACATTGTGGAAAAAGAAGGTAAAATACGTTACTTTAATTTAGGAAATGAATACAGTGTAAAGAAAGCGTATGGCAACTAGAGTTATACTTATAGGGGATACGCATTACGACTGGCTTTTTGTTGTCATCTTGGCACCAAGAGTTATAGGGGACACGTATTACGACTGGCTTGTTGCTGGCATAATAAATGGAACATAAGTATTGGTAATTTAACTAGGCAACGCTGTGATTTACGAACAATTGTTGAACGCGATGTAAAACATTATATAAAATTACCTAACGCGCCGTGGATTTGAAGATGGTGGTAAGTAGAGTGAGTGTCGTTAATTGATTAGTTGAGGTAACAGTAAATCAATCCCAATACAATTTCAGTCATAGAGATAATCTTATTAGAAAAACAAGGAATGTTCACGATAATCTGTCTCGTGGCAGAACTATGCCATCGTACAACAGTATAATGTTGTTTCTATTTTGCTTTGAAAGTAAACAGAGACGTTATATCAATCAAGCCGATTCGACAAGTATTTCGGAATTTCCAACGAGATTATCGCATACTACAGTCGAGTAAAAAATCTAGTTTCACATATAACAATTCTACAACAGACGACTTTAAAGACACTCAAGCAAAACTATGGAAAATTATTAAAAAAGTATTGAATAGAGTTGAAAACATTTTGACAAAAATAGAATTTCCCCTTTTTGACATTGTGTTTTTAAAAGACGTCTGCTAGAGATGCTGCTGTAAGGGGAAAACGCACTGATTATGGTAGGTTATATCTGCACACACATTCAAGCCGATAATATCCCATCGTGGCCCAGGGGTTCGAACCCTATTTACAACGGTCATGGTGGTGGAGTGCCCTTGGGCAAGGCAGGTTTCAAAGCCTAGTACTTGATGTTTACTCGGGACTTATGAATAAGGCTAAGGCTATCGAGAATGAATAATGAGTATCCGCCTGCCATTTTGGTTAGAACCGCCTCGGTGATGTTATGGTTATACTGTCCGCATCGAGAGCGAGTGACCAGTGTTTAATCCCCGGTCATACCAAATACTTCAAAGTGGTGGTAGTTATTTTTCTCCATGGTACTAAGTGTTGCGGACGGCTGGACTGGCTTAAGGATAAGCTTCAAATCAGCACTGATAATTCACACAGGAAACGCCGTAAAATGACTGAAATACTGTTTTGGGCAATATGTATCATTTCCCAAAAACAGTTGTAAAGATCATCTGTTTCATCGAAGAGTTATATGTGACAGACAGATATACATGTCGAATTTGCTACTTAAAATGCCGCCGTTAGTTACAGGTTTGATAAAAAGATTTACGTCTGAAAGTAAGCCAACATGCATGTCAATCTTTTATATATATAGTTTAGTTTATTTATTCAACGAACCATGTGGCAACAAGTTACATGTTACACAAATACAAACATTAAACATATAAGAAATTACACGTGAAACATGGCAGTATGCCATTTGCTTAAAACAAACATATCATATCTAGTAGCACATGCACGCTATCAGAACTTCGACCATTTGGTGTGCTTTCTCAAAAGACTAAGGTCTGAACGAATATGGAGCGTCTTCCTACCATACGCCTACTTAATACCGTCGAGAGTTATCATCGGAATTAACCGTGCATCCGTGATCTAAGTGCATCCTGCAAGATACGTTTTGCATCCTGTGATTAAACCTGTTGATCCTTTCCTGTAATATTCGAATTAAACAGAAGATCAAAATATGTCTATACATAAACGTCCAGTCATTGTTTGCTATACTTCACCTGATATTCAATTAGTAGATCATTGGACGAGAGCCCAGCTCCGGTGGCTCAATCGGTAGCGACGCGGGCAGTTAATATAGGGGTTATGAGTTAAAACTCAAGCTCATCCTAAATTCTTTCCGACGTTTGACAAAGATCACTGTTTCCACCGTTTTCCACCAATGGGCTTATAGTCTATGTGGAAAACCAGCCAAACCAGAAAGGATATGACCGCAAAATGGTTGAAAACGGCGTTATTTACCTGATATAAACGACTTCCATTTGACTTATGTATGCAACATATAACTTTTGTAAACATTGTTGAAAAGGGAGAACTACCTTAAAACAAGCTATTTCTCCTTTTACCTCAATATTTCCCAAAAACGGTATCAACTTTTTAATATATTTCGACGTTTCAATCTTTTCTACGGATGTTTGCAATCCAGACGAATCGGTCAAACTGGAAGTAGACATCGAGCGTGTTAATAAAACATGAATCGACGTATTAATTAATTAGTTTAAACTACATCCAGGCAAAATGTTTTAAACTCCGATTTTATAATTTCTTCATTAACGAGATTAACTTTGCCTGCAAAAGAAAAATGATATATGATACCAGTATTTACCAGACCAAGGTAGAATCTAGTTGCACGTTACACAACATAAAATTATACAGCAAAGAGTTAATTCCGTTTATAACATAGATCTATTACAAATGTATACATATTTATGAATCATACAGCAAAGAGTGTCACATGGAGGGGAAATTCTTCAATGCGCATGTGCAACGTAAGGCGATAGTACGATGATGAATCGCGACAGTACGATGGTGATAACGCGACGGTACGATGGTGATAACGCGACAGTACGATAAAGATAACGCGACAGTACGATGATGATAACGCCACAGTACGATGATGAAAACGCGACAGTACCATGATGAAAACGCAACGGTACGATGGTGATAACGCGACAGTACGATGATGATAACACGACAGTACGATAATGATAACGCGATAGTACGATGGTAATAACGCGACAATACGATGATGAAAACGCGAGAGTAAGATGATGATAACGCGACAGTACGATGATGATAATGCGACAGTACGATGATGATAACACGACAGTACGATGATGGTAACGCGACAGTACGATGATGATAACGCGATAGTACGATACTACGATATTACGATGGTGAAAACGCGACAGTACGATGGTGAAAACGCGACAGTACGATGGTGAAAACACGATAGTATATCGCACTATCATCATCCTACTGTCGTATTATCGCGTTTTCGTTATCGTACTGTCGCTTTATAACATAGATCTATTACAAATGTATACATATTTATGAATCATACAGCAAAGAGTGTCACATGGAGGGGAAATTCTTCAATGCGCATTTGCAACGGAAGGCGATAGTACGATGATGAATCGCGACAGTACGATGGTGATAACGCGACGGTACGATGGTGAGAACGCGACAGTACGATAAAGATAACGCGACAGTACGATGATGATAACGCCACAGTACGATGATGAAAACGCAACGGTACGATGGTGATAACGCGACAGTACGATGATGATAACACGACAGTACGATGATGATACCACGACAGTACGATAATGATAACGCGATAGTACGATGGTGATAACGCGACAATACGATGATGAAAACGCGAGAGTAAGATGATGATAACGCGACAGTACGATGATGATAATGCGACAGTACGATGGTGATAACACGACAGTACGATGATGGTAACGCGACAGTACGATGATGATAACGCGATAGTACGATACTACGATATTACGATGGTGAAAACGCGACAGTACGATGGTGAAAACACGATAGTATATCGCACTATCATCATCCTACTGTCGTATTATCGCGTTTTCGTTATCGTACTGTCGCGTTATCATCATCGTACTGTCGCGTTTTCACCGTCGTAATATCGTGCTGTCGCGTTATCATCATCGTACTGTTGCGTTATCATCGTCGTACTGTCGAGTATCGCGTTTCAGATCAACACATTCACAGGCGATGGCCTGTGATGGCCCTAATGGTATTCCGTAGTTTGCCCACCTTACAAGATATAAATTTAGTGACAGAGCGCTAGATCAGATAAGGTGAGTATTTAACATCCATCTTTGATACGCCAACCCTATGCTGTGGGTACTCGAATGAATCATTGCAGTAATGTCTGTGGGAGAAGAACTGTTCTTTCCTCCTTATCAAGTCCTCTGATTATTTTCGACGATATATAGCCGCTAAGTAACAACTTATTTAAATATATCTATGTTTATATGTCTCTGATCTATGGTGCTAATTATCATATACATATTGAAGCAGAGGCAGCTGCTAGTAAGGTTAAAAGTTACATTTTAAGAAATGGTTACCGTAATAAACTTATACGAAATATAAAAATTTAGTTTTTAGTTATTTCTTTCATTTATTTATGTATGCCTCTCATTTGAGATAAATAATCATTCACATAAACATGAATCAAACCCGAAGAGTTCCGATCGAAAGAGTTTATTTCAGAAAAAACTTATCCCTTTCGGTAAATAACAACTACAATGATGCTTTTAATTTGTATCAATAGTAAACCTTCAGCTGAACTCGATTTAAATATAGTCCAATCAATTTGACCTCGCACTCGGCTATAATGCCTTTTTGGTGAATAAAATGATAAAACGGTTTAAATTTGTTTTAATTTTCAGTGTACGTGTCTGCCCGGCTAGCTCGAGACTCTTAATTTCGGGGTCGTGGGTTCGAGGTTCAGACGTTTCGTAACCTCCATGTTTCTTAACAGAAAAAAATATGGCGGTTTGGTAACCGAACCGTTTCATACCCGGAAAATGTTTAGCTGTTTGGTAACTGATACTGTTTTGTACCCGAAAACAAATTGGCTGTTTCATTCCCGAAAATAAATCGGCTGTTTCGTACCAGGAAATATATTGGACGTTGTGTACCCGAAAATGAATAGGCTGTTTAGTACCCAATAACGAATTGGATGTTTCGTACCCGAAACTATATCGGCTGTTTCGTACCCGAAAAAGTATTTGGCGTTTCGTAACCGATATTTAATTGAGCTCCTAATATTGGTCAAAATAATTTATCTAAAGTCCTCTTAAATTCTTTGCATTTTTACCACTATCACAACATTGCAATATCTTTCATAGTCTAGTAGGTTCTATTTTGACATTTTTCTTCATCCAATCAAGAGATTGCAAATTGTATTGATATATATATGAAGTCAGACCGCACATACACATAACTGTTGTTAATTTGACCCCAATTATCTAGTTAATAACATCTGGAAGACAGTGGAAGACAGTGGTGCAGAGGTAGAGCGTCGACCTCTCACATCAAAGGTCCCCGGTTTGAGTCCCGTGATGAGCGGGTCCTGACTTTGGGATTTTTCCACACAATCGGCGCGAGTACTGGTTAAGTATCCAGGAAGCAGATATCGAGCGTGATTAATATAAGCTTAAAGCTTGTTTCGCAATCGATTTAAAATAAATAAGTTTAAACAAACATCTGCGATGCCCGTTTCTCCAAATATTTATGAAGACTGTTTCGCAAACATGAATGAGAAGGATAAACTTTTTTGGATATTTTTTTTTAGAATGAAAAAAATATAGTGTGACAAATATATATGAGATACCATTTTAGTTGTATTTTCACTGTGTTTATTCCCAAATAGTTACTTAATCAGATTATTAGCAGTTTCTTGCATCTCTTTTTTAACTTTGTGGATTGTGTGACAATGAGGACTAACATTAGTATACAGGTATGTGGAAGTTAATCCAAAATTTGACATAAATTCACAAAGGAGACCTCTGATTGGGCGTCTTCTAGATACAACATACCATTTATCATTACAAATGTATAACAGTTTAATTTTTAATAAAATGCTGCCATCCAAATTTTCAATTACAATTTTCGGTTACGAAAATGGCCATATATTTCGGGTACGAAACAGCCGATGTTGGTTTGGTTACGAAAGAACTGATATAGTTTCGGTTACGAAACAGCCGATACATTTTCGGTTACGAAACAGGAACAGCTGAACGTTTCTGGGTGAGACAGGCAACCGTTTTCTTTTCGGTTACTAGACGGACCGGTTACGAAACGACTCTACATCGGGGGTTCGAGCCCCACATAGGGCGCATACTTTTTTTTCAAATTCAAGCACATATTTATCTTTTGATGCAGAAGACTGTTTTACACCATTTTAATACCGCATCGGGGACCCGTGTGTACCTGTGTGGTGCACCGCGGTACCGTGTGTGAGTGTGTAATTCCCTGTTGAAACCGTGTGTAATGGTGTAATTATCCGTTGTAGAGGGTGTACCTGTGTAGTGCATCGGGGTACCGAGTGTACCTGTGTACCTGTTTGGTGCACCGCGGTACCGTGTGTGAGTGTGTAATTCCCCGTTGAAACCGTGTATAATGGTGTAATTCCCCGTTGAAACCGTGTGTAATGGTGTAATACCCCGCTGTAGAGGGTGTACCTGTGTAGTGCATCGGGGTACCGAGTGTACCCGTGTACCGCATCGGGGACCCGTGTGTACCTGTGTGGTGCACCGCGGTACCGTGTGTGAGTGTGTAATTCCCTGTTGAAACCGTGGTGTACACTGTACTGTCATGAATGTTCATGGTTGGAGACTATATAGAGCTATTGGGTTATATGATCATTAAACAATGTACCATGAGGAACGAATAATATTGTCTGAGTCGATGGATTTTTCACAAGACCAATACGTATTTATGTTCTAGGAAATAACTTATTCTGTCCTGATGCATTATAACTAGAGTGTTATGTTTTTTTTTTTTTCAAATAAACATTTTTAAGTGCATTTCCTCATTTTCGTTTTTTCCCAATCTCCACTTAACAATCTCGATACTAGTTACAGTATTTTAAGTACTTTGATTAAATTTGATGCTTTGCACCGATTACTGAAATCTATAATTACTCATCATAAATATATGGCTCGTTTAACGTTAACGCCTGTTTATCGACTTATATTGATCGAATTTTAAAATGTGTAAAATGAATGCATAAAACATAAAGGCTCAAAGGGTCCCGGTTACGGTCGATTCCTTTAAGTTATAAACCTTAACCATTTCCTTCATGGACACGTATATAACGCATCGACTGCATCAGATTTGAGGTAAGTGGTAAAGGATTTAAAGGTTTTAATTCTCGCTCTTCTGTCCATAAATTAATCTACTCATAAACGCATTTTAACGCAAGTGTAGCGAGCGACTTTTGAAATTATCGTGACAAAGAAAATAAATCCTCAAAATAGGCTCAACTCAATTCGAATTTCAGAAACTTAATTCGTTTAAAACAGTCATGTCCAAATATCCGAAGTAGATCGTAAATAAAACGTTAATTCGGAATGCTTGTACCTGAAATCATATCCCCGGTCGATTCATAACAAAGATTTAAAAATGGGTAGTAATTGCTTTCACTCTTTGGCGCTTAATGTTGTGGGGGTAGAAGTACGACTGACTCACTGGTGTCAGAATATATGGACCAGCAGTACCGGTAAATTACCCAGGAAAAGCTGTGATATACCTAAAAACAAGTTTGAGCGGCTTAAAACGCTTTGGAAACATGCACAAACCTGGGTATGATATTTCATTTGCGAAAGTAGCACAAAATGTTTGAACAATATTATTGAGTTATAAAAAGCGTTAATGACACTCCCTTCGTCTTTAATGAGCACCAGGACCCGAGAGTTTCGACTTACTTCCCATAAAAGAGAGTTGAAGTGAACATTTATTGATAAGATATTACTACATTGAAAATGTGCCCATTGTGCAATTTGAAGAAATGATTGCAATTTAAGTAAATAGGGTATACAACAATAGGGTAGTGATGGCTTTTTGTTCCTTATCTTAATAGCATGGCTGAATATTATTGGTTTCATCTTTGCCCGCATACAACAAATCTGCATAGAACGAATTCGAAAACGTCTGGGATTTTTTCGGGAACCTCTTTAAATAAAAAAAAAAGACATTTATTGAATAAAGTTGTAAACATTGTAAAAAAAAGTTGAAATTGCTCATTATGGTTCATTTTTTCATTTTGCAACACACTTTTCAATAGTCGTTTGCTGTAGAGGTGTCAAAAGCGTTAACGTAATGAAAAGGGTTCCACTGTTATGAAATTTACCAAATATGGATTGTCGATCGCGTTAAGGAGTAACTCAAGGGTGCGTATATTATGTTTATAATCGGCCCTCCTGTTGACTCGCTTATCTTTGTGTCCCCATTATACTCACGTAAACAAATGGCTCACGTGTGGGGATTTCGGGACTTGATGCATTAGAGAACAGTGAACACCTGAAAACAATTTAGATTATGTAAAGTTGTGAATCGCGTAACACTGTAAATCATATCTCTCGTAGTTAATCTACATTTATAAATAAGCGGTTTTAGTGGTAGACTTATTATTGTACGGATATACAGGTTTGTTATGCTAGCTTATTCATTTTAACCATATTCCTGATACAGACGACATTTTGTCTCCTTTGCGGCAACGATTAGTGAACACACTCTCATAATAGAAATTGCTCTGTATCAGAATTGCATTACCAATTTACTAAACAAACGTCTAGAAGTGTAGCGTCATTTGTTTTACGCTGATTTAAATGTATATAATTTCGTTTCTGAGAGTCAACAAGACCCCCAACTCGAAAGACATGGCTTATATGTGACCAGATCCCTGGATTGGCGTATGTTAACAGTGTAGATTCAGTTCAGTTATTGCATCATCAGTACAGTCTGATCACTATATACAGTGGTCACATATTATGTTTATAAGCTTGTCAGAAAGTTATGGGTACTTGTTTAGATTTTGATAATATTGGGCAGACGTACAAGTTGATCTTAAAGAAACACTGTTCAGAAATGGCAACTCAAAACCTTTAAACATGGTCGTTCTCAAACAGTTGTGCGTATTAACGCTTAACCCGCTGACACTTTACTTTCTTAGTATGCTACACATTACTTCAAACTACAATTACGACCAACGTAGTCAGGATTAGCCCGCAAGCTCGTTAAGATTAATCTTGGTCTACATGGCCGATGCCAATTTATCTTTTTTTAGCACGTCCGTGAGAAAAATGTACAAGTTAGCATTTATGGACTATGTAGGTTCAGATAATCCTAACCTTGATCAGAATATACACAAGTTGACAGGAGCTTATCACAATGTAAATACTACGAGACCAGTGTATATCTTTATCAGACTGTGTACGGATTTACACAGTTCACAAAACCCAAAGTGTACCTTTTTCTTGATAACTCTTACAGTGCAAATGGCAATATTGAGATGTTTGCATACTTTATCATTCCGATAAGTCAGCCTGTATCGAGCTGTCTCACCTGCAATCAGTAATGTTTATCGGTTTGTCGGTTTGAGTATTATAGTTCATATTATGTTATGTTATGTTATGTTATGTCGTTTAGCTATCAACATATTCCAAAACTATTATTACACGAAACATTAAGTCCCAAGATTGTTTACCTTAGGGAATTCGGTTTTGAAAAAGGTAGTGAACTAGGTGTGTTAAATACTGTTGCAGCAATTTAGCCTAAATGATTCATTGACTTCTTTTTCCCTCTTTGTTTTTCTTTCTTTTTCAATACTTTTTTATTATTTTTAGAGGACTATTTAATTCGAACACATCGTATCACATTGAGCGATTTTTTGACAGACTCACAACGTGGTCTGGTCTCATGAGAGTCATACTGCAGTCTGATTTACTTACATAACGCCGTCAAATCAAGACAGGTTTGGACTCGCATCATCATGGTGTTGTCCAATCTCCTAGCTTATTTATATCCATTTGAAGGTCTTCACAGACATATAGGTCGTTATTTCCCTATAGCATACTCAATCAAATATTGGGATATCTGATGTTAAGTTTTCTGATATCTCATTGATGTGATCTCGTGGGTCAAAATCGTGGTAACAACGTGGGATTTCGATCCACGAGAACTTTTTTCGATAGGTTCACATGTCACTGTGTTGACATATCCACGAAATAATGATGTCTAAACTATAAATTGATGTTTAATTATGTGCGTAAAGAAGAATATCAAATGAGGTTTTATAGATAAATTTTTGAATTTGTGTAATAAGATTATTTAAAACAAGGTCAACTGAAATTTGTTTTATTGTGTGTTTTATCATTAGTTTTCAGAGACGTTACGCTGATCGCACGACACAACTATACATTCCTCTACCGCGCCTTGTTGAACTATTGTAACGGCTGCTGAACATCTAGTTTTGAAATAAATAAAACAAAACCTACGTTTAAATTACAAAACATTAATACAACAGCATAAATAGCATTTTGAACATATTTTGGGGAATGGTCATTTGCAATTTGGATCGTGTTGTGAGTTCTAAATTCCTTATCTGCATTGTTAATACAATTCATTGACCTCAGAAGAAAAGAAGGTCGTATGAATGATTGAAAGGTTAAAAACGTCCTATCAAATATTTCAGGTCAAACTTTCCGAATGAAGAACAACGTAAACGATCACAAAAGATTTGGTGTGATAAGCATAACACAATTACTTCACCGTTATCAAATAACGATCCTTCGAGTGAAATAAAGTAACAACCCGTACCATGATACATTCGAATCACTTACCTGGACGACTAGAAACAACACTAAAGGAAAACAAAAGATAAACCATGTCACATTGTGTTCAACAGGATTTGGTCCGGGTTTGGTGTCCATATAGTATGTTTGAATGTCAGTTATGTATGGAAGAATTTGAGAGCCCAAGGGTGTTCCCATGTCAGCATATATTCTGTAGTAACTGTGTATCTATTCTAATAGCACGATCATTACGTTCGAGAAATTTGGACGATGGTAAATTGAAATGTCCAGTTTGTCGAAGACCACTCAAACTTGATTCCGCAAAGTCAAGTAATACAGAGGAACTTTTGGAAAGCTTTCCGGAAAGTTTGTTACTAAAATCATTTTTGGAATACAAAGGAAGCGGACTTTTAAAATCCAGTGATGCCTGTGTTGGTACAGACATAAACCCACTACAAACAACATCATCTTCACAGACGGAATATCGTACACAATCTGCGTTTACACAAACAGAACTTGAATCATGCACAACTTCATCACAGACAGAAATTAACCATAACATAAAATCGACACAGACAAGAGGCAGTTTGAAAACGATATCATCACAAACTGAATGCAAATCGAATACAAAATCAACCCAAACAAAATGCTTTACAAACACAATATCGAATCAGACAGAGTCCTTGACTGACACAATTTCCACACAGACAGAGTTTCCGCCTATCCTGGATGTCGTTCAATTACTTTGTTTATGCATAAAGCAACATGTCCGAGCATTGATAGCTGATATTCAACGACATTGTACTCTGTCTGTATTGTTGAACTGTTTTTGGAAACATAAAATGCGTTTCATGTGTTCCATTTTGATGATTACCTTAGTTATAGGATTTACATACACGTCAACTGTAGCTTTACAAACATATGAACCGGAGTTGCGACATTATCATAAAGTTATGATGAATACATCGGAGATATGCTTCATTGGATACATTGTTTTACTTGTAGAAGTGTGTTGTGTCGCTTACCTTTTGTTCCGTTCATTGGTTTTACTAGTTCGAGATGCTTTTATACTGACTCGAAGTGTGTTTAAAATACCCACGAAACGTTTGAGAACAGATGAAATTGCTCCAGAATGTGTTCATGATGACAACCCATCGTACGATGATAGCCATTTCCTTACAAGGAGATATCGCAGATTTAGAAATCAAAATCGTGTACGTATTCCACTTTTACCCTGGCTAGCCTGGCTATCCCCGGTTAATTACCTGTACTCGATCGCAACCAGGAGACAAACTCGTCGTGGAGATAAACATAAAACGACGTACATTAAACAGCAGCCTTCCCCCTTTGGACCTGGGTTTCATTTCAAAGACAGTCGATGAAAGACAATATTCAAAACTACAACAGAAAGCCATTCTTCTCAGTTGTATTCGCTTTATTGAAACTCTTTCCAGCATACAACAAAACTGCTGCTTGCGACATCTAGGCAAAATATTTAAGTTAACAAAAATGAAAGAAAATCTTGTGACTAAAGTTATAATGATTTGAAAACATTATGACAATAGCATTAATATTGTAAACCTGGAGAAATAGTGAGTCATCAGTAAACACTTTTACAATTACCATTCTAAACGAGGAGAAATAGTGAGTCATCAGAAAACGCGGCAAATGCGGTTACAATTACCATTTTAAACCAGGAGAAACAGTTAGTCATCAGTAAGTACTATTACAATTATCATTCTAAACAAGGAGAAATAGTATATCATTAAGTGATATTATTACAATTACCATTGTAAACCAGGAGAAACAGTTAGTCATCAGTAAATACTATTATAATTACCATTCTAAACAAGGAGAAACAGTAAGGCATCAGTTGATATTAATATGGAAAAGGCACAGCCTCAAAACGAGCACAAAACAGAACCGATCAAGATATTACATAATACTATTCAACAGGAGAAACATATCAAAAACCTTACCTTCAATTATTCTTACAAATCAGAACAGTTTTTCCATGTCTTCAGTTGCATTCTATCAAAGAGCTCTTTAATCTTTATGACCAGGGCCTTTTGTATAATCCATGCTGAATCCTGAAGAATATTTGTAGTAAGTCGCAAAATAAGCTCTCTGGGTCACTAAAACGGATAGGAGTTGCTCTGAATCTAAACAATTTACAGTTTCCATCTAAAGCGCTCCAAACATTCACCTTTCTCGCTCAAGAGACCTACCTGCTAGACTGTCAGATGACAGATAAAATATAATCTGCAGTATCTAGATCATGGAGTGAATCTCTCTTATATAGGTCCAACGTTGTACATTGAAGTTTTAAAACCATCACAGATTGAGACATGACTAGAGGGGACTATATACAAAAGTTCCAACTCTAATCATATCCCGGGTCGTGAAAGTTCATGATGTTGGCATGTCTTTTCTTCACTGATCGTGATTGGTCATCATCCTTTGGATCCTCGATGTGGTCGGGGTGTACATGCGGATCGATGTCTCCTCTAAATGTTCAGATACTCCAAACTCTCAATGTTAAACTACTGTTTTAGTTATTAATAAGATGAAATGGAATGTTTAATTTTTACACAAATAATTTTAATATAATTATATATTGCACTTTTTAATTGATTGTTAGGATGGGTCCACTCGGACACGGACACGTCTGTTCTGAACAACAGACTTGTCTTAGTGGAAACATCTCTTCAAGGTCAAATCACTATTGTTTACAATTTTAAGCCTGGGAAAATCACATTCCAAAGTGATGACATCATCATATCTATTTCCCTCATAGCGTTTTAATACCAACTCTATTTTTGGTCTAATAAATCAAAGAATACAAATGTATTTAGCTGTATTCACTCTGTGATTGAAAGCTCTGTCCCAGTATAATAAACCTAATACACCTATTATGGAGGAACTCTCCAGCAATTGTTCTGTCTATTTTTACCTTTGTTATATTCTCCCATCTGCAAACTATCTGCAAAATTACAATTTACAGTCTCATAAGACCTAGATTTTAAACCGTCATGACCTAGCTATTGATAAGACAAACAGTGTCAAAAGGCTGATGCAAATAATGCAGTCTCTAGGATGTTAAAACATTTTTCTCAAATTTAGCCTATTAACCTAGTTTTTGACAGAATATGACCTTCACTAAAACTTAGATTAGATATCACGAAGCGTCTATTGATTATATTTTCAAATATCTTCATTTTTTTATTTTTCCCCTTCTATGTTTAAAGAAAAGAATAATTTAGAACGCAAAACTTAGCTTCATTCAAAAAGTCAATAAATTCATGGCCATGTTGATTTACTGTTTTGTCTACACTTATCCTGTTTGATATTTCGTCGATATCACTCATAAAATCTGATATTGAGCCAATTCTGAAATTAAAGTCTGCCGCCACGAATATGGAATCACAGTCATTGTTAATGTGAATCTGCGTCAACAAATGTGAATAAAAACTCTGTGCATCGCGACCTCTGGTAGAGTTCTCTGAGGGGTAGATAGCAGGCATAAACAATAAAATGCGAGTCATTGTCCATATGTTCGAAATTAAGCTCAAGAATTCCATCGAATTATTTATCAATGACAGATATCTTAAATTGATCAGATACATGACGCTTTACGAATATCCCTACTCCACCAGAAGGTTTTGGAGCTTTTATGTGTATATCAGGTCTATTAAATCTGAACTACTTATAACCATCTATATGAATGTATTTTGATCAGCTAAGTGTGTTTCACATACACATACTATATCACATTGTAATGATAGAATACTATTTACCCATAATTCATTGTTTTCTTGGGTCCACCACAAACGTTTATATGACCTAACTTATACGACTCATGGGGCCGGGATTGATTCTCGATGTTATCTGTATGTTGTTGTTGTTGTTGTTGATGTCATGTGGTATTATCCGACCGTTAGCACTCACTCTCAATGAATGACCCTTTGGTAAATTCATTGGTAATGCCCGAGCGTTTCAAGCGATATACGCGAGATTTACTGTTTTCTATATACACTTGTTTATAATCCTCTGTGTATTTTTTAAACTCAACTTTTTTTGCTGAAGATTTTCCACACTGATTTTCACAAGACCGGGTTTGTTGTTCAATCTTTTAGGTAGACGCATGGCTCGAATTACTGTAACTTCCGAAGACACGTTTTGACTGTGACATGGACAGATATCGTTATAGGTTCGAGAGGTGTCTCTTTTTCTACAAATCAAAGTTAAAGAGACAGCTCTATCAATAACACAGATACATGTATGTCTTTAGGACTCACGGACTGCCTTGGTGATGTAGTGGTAGAGCGTCCGCCTCGGGTACGTGGGGTCGCGGGTTCAATCCCAGGCCGGGTCATACCCTACACTTTAAAAATGGTAGGAATGGCTACCGTTCCTGACGCCCAAGGTTTATGCGGTGAGCATTACGACTAGCTGGCTGGTGTCAGGTTGACTGGACCAGTAGAACTGGTACCTCACCCTGGAAACGCTGTGATAAACGGTAAAACTGTTACATTTCTCGAAATGACCCAAAATGCAGCTGCGGCGATACACATCTACGTAATGTATCGACCAGATCAGCCTGCATCGCCGCGCAGACTGATCCGGCCGACACATTCCGTCTTAGGGAGATAGATGTATAGAGTAGTTATTCCTGAAACAGAAAATCCGCAGGAGGCGAAAAGTGTCCATCCGGGTAGGCCTGTGTGGCATGTTTAGGCTGATCCGGGTCGATACTTTACGCAGAGTCAACAATGTTGATTTTCTCACGAGACGGCCTACACATTGATTATTGTAAGACTACGCCCCTGACAAGCGGTGTAAAACATTAAACAATCAATCATTAAGATTAACGAATAAATAGTTAAACGGTTTGCGGTATATTTGTGTCTGAGAAAGGTGTTTTCATTGGAGACCATTCAAGAATATCGAATTAGATCAGTCATCAGGATTCTTTAGCGTCGCCGGATCTTGATTTTGCTCTTTCCTATCTAGAAATTCTAAATAATGTGGTCCCAAGTGCTTTTTTTCACATCACTTATATACATATTAGCCGATTGAGTTCTGTGTTACATACAATACGAACCTAAGCGCTGATCCATTAAGACAAGATATTACTAAAAAAAAAAAACGCAATTTAGGCCTATGGCCCATTATACAACATAATCGATAAGTATATACAACAAAGAGTGATGAAATACATTTTAACACTGACATTTGAAGCTGGAAAATAATTAAGATATTGAAAGAGTTGCACTTCTTAGTTTGAATGCGCTCTGAATGGAATTGGCAGTATTGTATACTTCAGAGTGGATATTTGTATTTAATATTGCATACAATTTGTTTAGAGTCCTGTTGTTTATCCAGGATACGTTAAAATAAATGTCTCTTAAATCGTCATAAGTAGGACGTTCGTAAAAGAAGTGAAACTCATCTTCAATAATGTACATATTTGTATCAAGACATAAAGGGCAAAATCGATCATTGCTTGGGATCGGTAGGTATCTACTTCTCTCTATCATACCGTCATGGTCAGAGCATCTAAAATTTCTTTATATCCTGCTTAAGGAAAAAGGTAAGAATTAAGATGCCAAATAACTCAACGCTGATCATATCTGTATATGAGCCGTTCCGTGAGAAAACCAACATTATGGACTCTGCGTAATGTAGCAGATCGATTTGCGTAGTCCGCGCAAGCTAATACGGGCCGACACATTCCGTCTCAGGGGAATAGACTTGTTGCTCTGATGTCGTTGCGTCTGATCCGTGCTTCTACATCTATTTTTTCTTCTATATTGACCAACTGATCTTCAAGTCGTTATATCATGTTGTCCTTTCTGCTTGCACTGTCAATATTCACCACCATAGACGTCAAACAAATGAACATCAGCATTAACTCTAATTTAGCCATTTAGACCCGCGGACTTTTTGAATCTGATCTATAAATATTCCGTGTGTAGCTTCTTTACAAACATACAAATTATACGAAAGACAAAACAATACAAACATAAATTAGACATGTGACAAAAAATAACAGTAGTGAAATCAAACAATACAGTATGCATATATCAGCCTGTACAATATATATATGAGTATATCTACACAGATTAGTCATGAACGCAAAGAGCTTTTAGCTAGAAAATGGATATATCTTATACACTGTTTGAAGCAAACGACTCTCGATTCATCACTGAGTTTGAAACACAAACGTCCATTTAATAGCTGCAGAATTTGTTCTTGCGGAGACATGCTTGTGAGCATAATGTAAACTTGCTTTCTCCCAATGTAGATAACAATGTTTTCCCCACAGTTCTTCACGTATACGTTCAGTAACTGGACCGAAAAACAGCAAGTGCATTACTTCACAATTAGTATTTGTCTTACACTGAGGACAATAAATATCATACTTTCTGGAAATCAGTCTAGAAACAACATGTATTACTGTATAACAAAATGTCAGTTGTTTATATTCTACTGAAGTACCATATGGTACATGGTATAAATTCGCTGTGTATATATTTAAAGTTACTTATAATAGGATTGATTTCAATGTTTGAAAACATCTGTTTCTCCAGTGCATGTGTCACAGTTTGTTTCACTAGTTTCCTCCATGAGGCACTGCTTGGACAAATTGAGTGAGATAAATACTCCATTAAATACTCTGGTTAATCCGTATTTAGCTAAAATGCGGTATATATCCGGCATAAACCCGCGTATTTTATTCGGCCTGTTCATGAAGGATTGAAGCCTAAATGTGAACATACTTTTAATACGTTTTTAGCTCGACTATTCTGGCGTCGGCGTCCACGTCACACCTTGGTTGAGGTTTTGCATGCATTGCATTGACACTTTATACAACCCTACCCAACTATCACACCTATGTAGATTTTCACGTAAGATAACTCTATCATGCATTTTATGCAAGTTATAGCTCTTTTTATACTTAGTAATTCTGGTTAAAGTTTTGCGTGCAACTAAATTAAGAGTTCATATATCAGTATTTACTTGATGCATTGCATTGAAACTTTATACAACCCTATCCAACAATCACGATTATGTAGATTATCAAGTAAGATAACTCTATCTTGCATTTTATGCAAGTAATGGCCCCTTTTCTACTTAGAAATTCTGGTTAAAGTTTTGCATACAACTATATTAAGATACCATCTCTTAGTAACCCTTTAATGCACTTCATTGAAACTTTATCCAACCCTTCCCAACCATCACACCTATGTAAACAATCAAGTTTGATAACTCTATCCAGTATATTTTGCAATTTATGGCCCTTTTTTTAACTAGAAATTTGGTTAAAGTTTTGCATGCAACTACATTAAGAGTCGATATCCTAGTATTAACTTCATGCATTGCTTTGAAACTTAATACAACCCTTCCCAACTATCACACCTATGTTGATTTTCAAGTTAAATAACTCTATACTGCATTTTATGCAAGTTATGGCCCTTTTTAGACTTATAAATTCTGGTAAAGTTTTGCATGCAACTACATTAAGAGATCATGGCTTAGTAACTACTTCATGCATTGCATTGAAACTTTAAACAGCCCTTCCCAATCATCACACCTATGTAAAGAATTAAGTACGATAACTCTATCAAGCATTTTATGCAAGTTATGGCCCTTTTTGGACTAAGAAATTCTGGATTAAGTTTTGCAACTACATTTAGAGTGTAATCTCATTAACAACTTGAAGCATTGTATTGAAACTTCATACAACCTTTCCCAATTTCACAACTTTAAACACAACCAATTAAGATAACTCTAACCTGCATATGGTGCAAATTGTTGCCGGTTTTTTTTTTAACTTAGAAATTATGGTTAAAGGTTTGCGTGCAACTACATTAAGAGTCCATATCTTATTAACTACTTGATGCATTCCATTGAAACGTTATACAACCCTTCCTAACCATCACACCTATTAAAATAATCAAGTCAAATAACTGTATCCTGCATATAATGCAAATTATCACCCTTTAAGAAATTGTGGTTAATGTTTTGCGTGCAACTACATTAATATTCCATATCTTATTAACTACTTGATGCATTCCATTGAAACGTTATACAACCCATCCTGACCATCACACCTATTACAATAATCAAGTTAAATAACTCTATCCTGCATATAATGCAAATTATCACCCTTTAAGAAATTGTGGTTAATGTTTTGCATGCAACTACATTAGAGTCCATTATCACAGTAACTTAAATAAGCGGTGGAACAGTCGAGCGCGCTGTCCTCCGACTGCTCTTCTTCTGTATCTAACCTACATAGCTGACCGAAAAGGATTAATTTCATTTTATCAATATAGCATTCTAATGGCATAATGGCTAGACAACTCATATCTATAACAGACGGTGTAAAGCGTATGTTTGATACATTGTTTATAGTGTGCCCGTTCGAGGTTTTGCAGATATGTCGAACTTAAGCAATTCCATAGCTCACTTCCATAAAGCGCTTTCGATAAAACTACCGTTTCTTAAATTTATACGCTTTAAGGAAAGTGGATGCATGCATTCACGACTTATGCCACAGTCATTTAAACCAGTCATTGTAAGCATGCAATTACGTACTAGTTTGTATAGTGCTAAACGTGACTTTCCAGGCGCGAATGTGCACGCGTACGGTTCCGTCAGAGCCATAGCACTTCTCACCGATGTTTATCCGATTATTGTCTTCGATGTATTCTGGTGATAATCTAGGTGCATACACTCTGCTTATTTCACGACCGTTGGTGTTCTAGTGATACCACACGGAAATTCACAGGGACATAATTTTGCTGGCGCTTCTCTTTGTACTTCAATAGGGCTGCGTCAACAGTATGCGCGCCAGATCAGGAAGGTACATGCATATATACAAGCTAGAAATGGTTCTGCGAACATGTTTATTTACAGTCACCTACTTGCCGCACACAAGAACAAAAATGTAACTGGTAATATATTAATACTTTTGGGAAAAGCCGGATGTTAGTCCCACAATGACCTTCCAGACTTGACACGGTTCATCTTTATAAACCCTTATCTGACTTTAATCACTATATGTGTGGCCTTGAACAACATATACGAAAACTAAAAACCAAGTTCAGCCTGCTCTAGCATTCAGTCTAATTTTGGACTATATTGATATTTCAACTTGATAAAAAGGAGATATCAACTTGTCGATGAATATTAAAAAATATGGGAAACAAGTTATAGTAATGAAGCGGGGAAAAGGTTAATAAAGTTGTAATGTTTTGGTGGTAAGTATATGGGAAAGGATTAAGCTTCAGAATATTTTGACTGACCATAAGACTCAAAGATTAATGTCTTGTTATCTGAATGAATTATCGTTTACCTTTAACCCATTCTCATTCAACATAACAATACTATATCGGACCTGACCACACCACATAAAAGGTTGTCTCGAATTAACATTTAAATATTCATAAATAGGTGCTCATTTGTTGTCCAATGAAATTGCATGAGACAACCGACGCTCAGTTCTGGTATGGAAATTGCTACTATATAATCGAACTACTCGGCCATCATCGCGTCACTACATGTATCTCGGTTATGTATATGGTCTATCTCCCCTATTGCTCCCTAACGATTTGACAACAACTTGATTGGCTTGCGCAAAGGTCAATCTGAGACGACCTGTATCAGACAGTCATAAGATATGTTCGAGTGTTTGCTACAACAGCGAAGTTAAGGTCTGGTTTTAATGAGATTGCCTTTCATTTATTACCATATACACTGTATAATCGTCAGCAGATGACTTGAAAAGTTTAGGCAAACGTGTAAAAAATCTCCATAAATGAGAGTTTCATTCATAAATAGATTTGATAACAAATTTGATTAAAGTATAAATTGTTCGAAATAATACTTGGATCAAATCAGAGTAAGACAGATTGGGTTCAAACAAGTGTATGTATTTGATAAATTATGTAATTATCAAATCATTCCATATTACCGTGGTAAATCAGTACAAATGCGCGCCATTAAGAACAGAAAAAATACAAAAATGTTCAATCTACTCAAGAGGCATGTCTAATTAGTAATTGCAATTGAAAAGTCTCCTTGAGGAACACTTAAACCTCTTTAATAAGTGACTTTAAGCAACATTATTATATCCTCCTTGAAAACTCAACAGACATTATTAACAAGTCAGACACAGATCAGTTTCCACATTAGTTTAGTCTAATCTTGGTCTACAATGATCACTACGCTACTTTTACTTTTACTTGATAATGCATTATCTTGATAAATTACAACGTTGATAAGACAAGTAATTTACAAGTTAACCGTTTCACAAAGTAACACATCTGCAGCGAAAAGCTTTAAATTTATCATGGTAAATATTTTGAAAATCTCCATAAATGAGAGTATAGAAAAGATGTGATAACATTATGGGCAATTTCGCCTTTTGGAACAATGTTTTCAAACTCATGTCGTTGAGCTTTGTACGAATCGAACCTTGCAAAAAGGTACAACAGGGCTGTTTTGCTTTATATGGCTGTAGTTAAAACTTTAAAACTCTTCTCCTCGAAAAGTATTTAGCCATTTGTCTTTTCACCTAGCAAAACTAGCCTTTTGTATAGTTTTTTACAGCGCCCAAGTCACCTTAACGTATGTTACTGGGCTTCTCTGCACCAGTACCCCACTTAACAGTCTCCCAGGTAACTGACTACTTTCTCACATAGATCCATGTGTCCACCATGCTATGCGACGCTTTAAGCTGCAGTTGCGAACAGTTAAAACCAAGATAAACCTTGTGACTATATTGTTAGCTACTCACTTCCAAACTCCAAGCAAAGATTACTCAATAGACATTCAAGGACATGATCAAGACACCAGGTGCAAACATTCAGTGGGTTAAGGGTTTCATTTGTTATAATTGTTTGTTGATTGATTGGTGCTTTACGCTGCTTTCAACATTGTTTCGGTTATATCACGGCATTTCCTGGGTAAGTTACCAGTACTTCCGGTCCGTTTATCCTGACACCAGTCAGTCAGTCGTTATGCTAACCCCCAAACCCTGAGCGCCAAGGTCGGCAGCCAATACTATCATTTGTAAGTGTTTGGTATGAGTCGGCCGGGGATCGAACCCACGATCTAACGCACGACCACCCTCATCATGAGCAATTGGCCACAATATTTTCAAAAGTCGTGTACTGCTATTGCGGGTGGGAAAGGGTTAAATCAAATTTTGACTCATAAAATCGGAAGAAAATAATTGCCATTCATTTTGCTGCAACTTAATATAAATATCGATCCTTCCTTCTTTCGCCTTTACCTTTTTTTTTACAACAGGTATAAACAAAACGTTGTATCAATAAATGAAGAAAGTGTGAGAAACTGCAAATTTCTCCTTTTACCACAATGCTTTCAAAAGTCATCTGTTAGAGACTCGGCAACATGTGTCTGCAAGTGGGAAAGGAATGAACGGTACGCTAATGCATTGATACTGTGCGGGGACGGCACGCTAATGCATTGAGACTGTGCGGGAAACGGTACGATAATGCATTGGGACCGTGCGGGAAACGGCACGATAATGCATTGAGACCGTGCGGGAAACGGTACGATAATGCATTGAGACCGTGCGGGAAACGGTACGATAATGCATTGAGACCGTGCGGGAAACGTACGATAATGCATTGAGACCGTGCGGGAAACGATACGATAATGTATTAAGACCGTGTGGGGAACGGTACGCTAATGCAATGAGACCGTGCGGGGAACGCTACGCTAATGCATTGAGACCGTGCGGGAAACGGTACGATAATGCAATGAGACCGTGCGGGGAACGGTACGATAATGTAATGAGACTGTGCGGGAAACGGCACGCTAATGCATTGAGACTGTGCGGGAAACGGCACGCTAATGCATTGAGACTGTGCGGGAAACGGCACGCTACGGCATTGAGATTGTGCGGGGAACGGTACGCTAATGCATTGAGACTGTGCGGAGAACGGTACGCTAATGCATTGAGATTGTGCGGGTAACGGCACGCTTATGCATTGAGACTGTACGGGGAACGGTACGCTAATGCATTGAGACTGTGCGGAGAACGGTACGCTAATGCATTGAGACTGTGCGGAGAACGGTACGCTAATGCATTGGGATTGTGCGGGTAACGGCACGCTTATGCATTGAGACTGTACGGGGAACGGTACGCTAATGCATTGAGATTGTACAGGGAACAGCACACTTATGCATTTAGATTATGAGCCCGGCCGGGTAGCTCAATTAGTAGCGTATCTGACTCGTGATCTGGAGGTCACGGGTTCGATACCCGGTTGCGGCGCGTTCTTTTCCATTGCCTCTCACCTCTGATCTATGTGAGAAAGTAGTCAGTGGCTTCGAAAGAATGTTGTGTAAGTACTGGTGTGGGAAAGCCAGGAAAACATGGATAGGTGCACTGACCGCCGTGATATGACCAAAGCTGTTGAAAGCGGCGTTAAACTCCAAACAAACAAACAAACAAACAAATTTAGATTATGCTGTGATCGGTACGCTAATGCATTGAGAATGTACGGGGAACGGTACGCTAATGCATTGAGAATGTACGGGGAACGGTACGCTAATGCATTGATTCTGTGCGGAGAACGGTACGCTAATGCATTGAGAATGTACGGGGAACGGTACGCTAATGCATTGATTCTGTGCAGTGAACGGTACGATAATGCATTGAGACTGTGTGGGGAACGGAACGCTAATGCATTGAGACCGTGCGGAAAACGGTACGATAATGCGGTGAGACCGTGCGGGGAACGGCACGCTAATGCAATGAGACTGTGCGGGGAACGGCACGTTAATGCATTGCGACAGCCCGGGGAACGGCACACTTATGCATTTAGACTGTACGCTAATGCATTGATTCTGTGCAGGGGACGGTACGCTAATGCATTGAGACTGTACGGGGAACGGTACGCTAATGAATTGAGACTGTACGGGGAACGGTACGCTAATGCATTGAGACTGTGCAGGGAACGGTACGATAATGCATTGAGACTGTACGGGGAACGGTACGCTAATGCATTTAGACTGTGCAGGGAACGGTACGATAATGCGGTGAGACCGTGCGGGGAACGGCACTCTTATGCATTGAGAGTGTGCGGGGAACGGTACGCTAATGCATTGAGACTGTACGGGGAACGGAACGCTAATGCATTGAGATTGTGCAGGGAACGGTACGATAATGCATTGAGACTGTGTGGGGAACGGTACGCTAATGCATTGAGACCGTGCGGAAAACGGTACGATAATGCGGTGAGACCGTGCGGGGAACGGCACGCTAATGCAATGAGACTGTGCGGGGAACGGCACGCTAATGCATTGCGACAGCCCGGGGAACGGCACACTTATGCATTTAGACTGTGCGTGGGACGGTACGCTAATGCATTGAGACTGTACAGGGAACGGTACGCTAATGCATTGAGACTGTACGGGGAACGGTACGCTAATGCATTGAGACTGTGCAGGGAACGGTACGATAATGCATTGAGACTGTACGGGGAACGGTACGCTAATGCATTGAGACTGTGCAGGGAACGGTACGATAATGCGGTGAGACCGTGCGGGGAACGGCACACTTATGCATTTAGACTGTGCGTGAAACGGTACGCTAATGCATTTAGACTGTGCAGGGAATGGTACGATAATGCGGTGAGACCGTGCGGGGAACGGCACACTTATGCATTGAGAGTGTGCGGAGAACGGTACGCTATTGCATTGAGACTATACGGGGAACAGAACGCTAATGCATTGAGATTGTGCAGGGAACGGTACGATAATGCATTGAGACTGTGCGGGGAACGGCACACTTATGCATTTAGATTATGCGGGGAACGGCACACTTATGCATTTAGATTATGCGGGGAACGGTACGCTAATGCATTGAGAATGTACGGGGAACGGTACGATAATGCATTGAGACTGTGCGGGAAACGGCACGCTAATGCATTGAGACTATGCGGGAAACGGCACGCTAATGCATTGAGACTGTGCGGGAAACGGCACGCTAATGCATTGAGACACTGTGCGGGAAACGGCACGCTAATGCGTTGAGACTGTGCGGGAAACGGCACGCTAATGAATTGATTCTGTGCGGGGAACGGCACGTTAATACATTGGGACTGTGCGGGGAACGGCACGCTAATACATTGAGATTGTGCGGGGAACGGCACGCTAATACATTGGGACTGTGCGGGGGAACGGCACGCTAATACATTGAGATTGTGTGGGTAACGGTACGCTAATGCATTGAGACTGTACGGGGAACGGTACGCTGATGCATTGAGACTGTGTGGGGAACGGTGCGGGAATGCATTGAGACACTGTGCGGGAAACGGCACGCTAATGCATCGAGACTGTGCGGGGGAACGGCACGCTAATGCATTGAGATTGTGCGGGGAACGGCACGCTAATACATTGGAACTGTGCGGGGGAACGGCACGCTAATACATTGAGATTGTGCGGGGAACGTCACGCTAATACATTGGGACTGTGCGGGGAACGGCACGCTAATACATTGAGATTGTGTGGGGAACGGTACGCTAATGCATTTAGACTGTGCGGGGAAGCGGCGGCCGCAGGGCATCTGTGGTGGCCTCAGGGTGATCCTAGGCGTATCGTTATCTTTGACAAGCCTAGGGGTCGCCGTGGGATTATAGCGCGGAATCTTTTTTTTTTTTTCATTTCTATGTTCGCCGTAGATATAAGACACGCCGTAGCCATGCTTTTTAGCGGTTTCACGCCGACCATACACCGTACGTACGGTGGCATTGCGTTTGCCGTGCGGCTGCCCTAGAGTCTTAAGAATTACAATTGACTTTTGCGGATCCCCCAAATACGCTCTTGATAACGCACAGATATTTCTTGTGGAACGGCTCATTTACATTCGTCATACATGGTATGTCTTCTTCCCCAAACACATCTTCTATTTATCCTTTCTTTCATTTGAACTATTGCTTTAAAATAATATAATAAATATGTGAATGAACAATAATGCTGTCTGATCAAAATTGACTATGTATGTCAGATATTAAAGAATGACTACTTGACAAAGAGTGCAGAAACAGATCTTCGCGGATGCTGTGATTAGTGTGGATCAACACTGATCAAAAGGTTTCTATGGTTAGTTTTCATAAATCAGTTTTATTTAATTTCAGGAAATCCGCCAAATGGCTATAAACTCAAAATGGTGCACGTGTTCATTCGTCACGGTGATCGAACATCCATTCACAAGATCCATGGCTACGAACCAGGAGAGTACAGCTGCAAGTTCGATACTTGGTACAACGGTTCGGATCACAAGGTCCGTCAATTCGTCCCAACGATGGCTCGCTACGTCGGAAAACAACCTGGCAAAAGTCATTTTCTAAATTGGGCTTTATACCCTAACAAAGACAAATGTGATAACTCCGATCTGACCAGCTTGGGTGCCTTCCAGCATATTCGTAATGGACAACATTTTCAAGAGAGATATATCAACAAGTCTGATTTATTTGATCCGAAGCTAGCCATCTCGAGTCAAATTTACGTTCGAAGTACGGAGGTGTCGAGAACATATCAGAGTTCCATAGCATTATTATATGGTTTTGATCCTGACTTTAAGGTAGCACATTTAAACATAGATAACGCGAAAAGTTTGTTTTTCTGCACATCAACACATGCCTTGAAAACTGATTGTTTTTGTAAACATGGCAAAGAACTAAGCCATTACTCCAAAAAGTTTAAAAAGGATTTCAATACTAACAGAACATCATATCAGGAAATTAAGATCAAACTTGCCGATGTATTTGAAAACACAGTTGAGCAGTTACCTTGGTTGACTGTGGCATTAGACGCCCTTGCCCCTGCGTTCTGTCATAATGCCGAAACGCCTTGTTCCATGTGGGATTCGGAAAAGTGTGTTACTCAAACACTGATTAGAGATATATGGAACGAAGCCATTGCAACCGATGGTGCTTCAACCTCTGACCCCAAACAATACTACCTTCGATATGCCAGTGTTATGTTGCATCCTGTCATGGTTGAAATAACGAGACGTTTGAAGGATGCTACCCAAGGGAGGTTACGCCAACGTTTTGTGTTGTATTCCGGCCATGATTTAACATTATCTCCCTTGTTAATGATTACTGGTTTATATGACGGCATATGGCCGCCGTTAGCGTCAAGATTTGTCATAGAGCTGTACGTAAAGAAGGGATCGGTATCGAGGAATGCTTCTAGACATTACCTTAAGTTCATTTATAATGGCGTTGATAGAACTAAAGATGTTATATTCTGTGAAGATAAAACTGTCAACGGTCTTTGTGCATTCAATCTTTTAGAGGATTTTGTATTCCAAACTATGCTCAACAGATTTAAATACACAAGTTTTAAGGACGCTTGCTCGAGAGTAAAGGTCACGTAATTGTCACGTGGTAACCTGAAATCTTGATTTTAGACAATAAGATGCATGTTATTTAATGCAAAAGCAATTATCTCCCTTAGTTGAGAAATAGCTTGCGTTGAGCGATGTATAATTTTCCCACAATGTTTTCAAACATTGTCTGCTGCAAGACTTTACAACTCGTTTGTATCAAGCTAACATAATATATCAAAAACTTAAATGACTTTTTTTAGTGTGAGCTATATTGTCGTCACTTGATCGTCGACATTGGTTAACTTTTGCGTTTATGTCACTGACATGCACACTATCAAAGATCCCTCTTTAAAACTTGGAGTACTTGTTCACTATCAAATGTACAATTTAATTAAGGCATGTTGTATTTTGACTAGATAATTGCCCCTCCTTTACTAATTCCTTGATTAAGAGGATATAATGTAACCTTTTGTTTGCAGTACTGACTACGATCTTAATTGGATTATGTAACGGGGGTTCCTGGGGTCAAGACGGAGATCACTGTTAATAAGAAAATAGAAAACTCGTAATGCTATCAATATCATAATGTAACCAAAACATTAAGTTCATTCGTTTTATGCCGTTGTTTACGATAAAAAAGTGTGAGATACATGTTTATAAATATGTTTTATCTGGATTGTGTTTCGGATCATGTACTCAAGGTAAAAAATGGAAAGATGTAATATCTTTAGTTGCAGTTAAACTGTTGTAAAGGAACTAAGTGTGGAGTTATAATTTACGGAAGCCGTTTGTAGGATTGGGTTTTGGGTTCCTCGGTCAAGGTCAAGGACACTGTTACTAAACATTGAAAAAGGGTAAAATACTAAATATCTTGAGTTACATTTTACATTAAGTATCCTCATTTATACACAAATATGTCAAATGAGTTTGCAGAATCTTACAATATTGAACTAGCCCTTGCATAGCATTGGTGCGAGATTATTATAATACTTAAATATGCATTCCACATTTTAGAAAAAGATGGAAAACAATAAATATGTAAAGTTTAAATGGATAAAATCAGACGAGCATCCAACACCCATAGACGGTGATCTGTCATATTTTGTTTTTGACTTGCTTTCTTTTTATTGTTTTGATTTGATTTCTTTTTATTGTTTTTGATTTGCGTTCTTTTCATTGTTTTTGATTGGCTTTCCTTTTTATTGTTTTTGTCTTGTTTTCTTAAATATGTTGTAATTATATTTCGCTACAATACTTGTAAATACTCAGACTGTGCGTACCCTGAGTAGTTCATGCTTCACCTATTTTTGCAATAAATTATGGTATGTCTCAGTTGACGTTCTTATTATTCGATAACCAGACATGAAAATGCATTCTATAATTCATAAAAAGAGCCTTTTCACGAGAAAACCGACACTATGGACTCTTCGTAATGTATCGATCCAGATCAGCCTGCGCAGTCCGTTCAGGCTGATCCGGACCGACGAATTCCGTCTCAGTGGGATAAAGGTATAGAGTTATGATTCCTGAAACATAAATTACACAGGAAGTGAAACGTGTCGGCCCGGATTAGCCTGCGCGGCCTGTTTAGGCTGATCCGGGCCGATACTTTACGCAGTCCACAATGTTGGTTTTCTCTTGGAACGACTCAAATGTGTAATAATTCAGACTCTTATTTTAGTTAACATACCTTATAAAAAGACGTTATCAACGACTAAGCCGCAGTTTCGGAATTATACTAGAATCATCAAATCTTGATTTTGGAGCAAGGTTTAAATTGGATCGTCTTATTATTTCGAAATATTATTTTACGTTCTTGTTATTCCATAATCAAACTGAAAATGCCTTCTTTCTTTCCTTTCTCAAAGGCCAATTAGACTCGCATTTAAATGAATTTTCCTGGTCGAGCGTATATTCAATATACATATAACAACACCACGCTCATGAAATGCGTTCTCAATTTTCTCAATAGTTTTAAGGCACACTTTTCAAACAACAACAACAACAACAACTATGCCAGCAGCCACACAATGTCAAATCTTTTCAAAACAGTATGGTTCTGGGTCCGATTCCACCAACTGCGGGTTCTGACTTCATACAAACCGCGCGAGAACTGGTTAAGTCTCCACGAAGCAGCCATCGAGCATGGCTGATACAAGCTAAAGGCTTGTTTCGCAATCGATATAGGATAGATAAGTTTAAACTAAACCCGACTTAGCGCTAAGTAATACTTTAATACTTAGAGGCATATTTCATGATTTTTGTTTCCCTTATAAAGATGCCAAAATATTTCATTTTTTAATAATAATTGTTAATCAGCAAAGTAACTATTCATGTCAACTTAAATGTAGTCCACAATTCATGTTTTACAAATTATTAGTCAAACGAAAATGGTGAAATATACTTTTAAGTATTAAAGCATTACTTAGCGCTAAGTAAGCTGAGCTGGGTCGTAGATCGTAGCTCAACCACTTAAAAAACATTACGAATTGGCTGACCTGGGTCGTAGATCGTAGCTTAACCTCTTGAAAAACATTGCGAATTGGCTGATCTGGGTCGTAGATCGTAGATCAACCACTAAAAAAACATTGCAAATTGGTTGATCTGGGTCGTAGATCGTAGCTCAACCACTTATTTTTTTTTCGAATTGGCTGAGCTGGGTCGTAGACCGTAGATCAACCACTGAAAAAAAAATAGCAAAGTGACTGACCTGGGTCGCAGATCTTAGCTCAGCCACTGAAAAAACATTGCGAATTGGTTGATCAGGGTCGTAGATCGTAGCTCAATAACTTAAAAAACCTTGCGAATTCGCTGATCTGGGTCGTATATCGTAGCTCAACCACTTAAAAGACATTGCAAATTGGCTAACTTGGGTCGTAGATCGTAACTCAACCTCTGAAAAAACATTGCGAATTGGCTGACCTCGGCTGTAGATCGTAGCTCAACCACTGTAAAAACATTGCGAATTGGTTGATCTGTGTCGTAGATCGTAGCTCAACCACTGCAAACGCATATACATGTGACCGACCTGGGTCGTAGATCGTAGCTCAGACACTGAATAAGCATTGCGAATTGGTTGAGCTGTGTCGTAGATCGTTGCCCCTTGGTCGTATATCGTAGGTCAACCACTGAAAAAACATTGCGAATTGGTTGAGCTGTGTCGTAGATCGTAGCTTTATCACTTAAAACACATTGCGACTTAGTTGAGCGGTGTCGTAGATCGTAGCTCAATCACTTTAAAAACATTGCAAATAGGCTGACCTGGGTCGTAGATCGTAGCTC
The DNA here is from genome assembly GCA_031761405.1 of Serripes groenlandicus. Lineage (NCBI taxonomy): Eukaryota > Metazoa > Mollusca > Bivalvia > Cardiida > Cardiidae > Serripes > Serripes groenlandicus. The sequence continues at coordinate 40,565 of JASEVX010000607.1, read as the reverse complement.
AATCACTAAAAAAACATTGCGAAATGGTTGTTCTGGTTCGTAGATCGTAGCTCAACCACTGATAAAACATTGCAAGTTGACTTATCTGGGTCGTAGATCGTAGCTTAGCCACTAAAAAACCCATTGCTAATTGGTTGATCTGGGTCCTAGATCGTAGCTCAGCTACTGAACAAACATTGTGAATTGGTTGATCTGGGTCGTATATCGTAGCTCAGCTACAAAAAAAACATTGCGGATTGGTTGATCTGGGTCCTAAATCGTAGCTCAACCACTTCAAAAAACATTGCGAATTTGATGATCTGGGTCGTAGATCGTAGCTCAACCACTGAAAAAACATTGCAAATTGGTTGAACTGTGTCCTTAATCGTAGCTCAACCACTGTAAAAACATTGCGAATTGGTTGATCTGTGTCGAAGATCGTAGCTCAACCACTTAAAAAATCATTGCGAATTGGTTGATCTGGGTTCTAAATCGTAGCTCAACCACTGAAAAAACATTGCAAATTGGTTGATCTGTGTCGTAGATCGTAGCTCAACCACTGAAAAAACATTGCGAATTGATTGATCTGTGTCGTAGATCGTAGCTTAACCACTGAAAAAACATTGCGAATTGATTGATCTGTGTCGTAGATTGTAGCTTAACCACTGAAAAATTGCGAAATGGTTGATCTGGGTCGTAGATCATAGATCAACCACTTAAAAAACATTGCGAATTGGCTGATCTGGGTCGTATTTTTTTTTTTTTTTTTTTGTGTGTGTGTTTTAGGTTTTCGGCCAAAATGCCTATATTTGTGCCTTTGATGAATTTGGTCATGTCATTGACAGGACAATATATTTTTTTTAAAATCGATTACAAATATATATTTTTTCTTATTTCAACCAGTTAGTGTATGTTCTAATAAAATACCAAGAATTAAGAAATTCTATGATTGGGAATTGTTGTGTGAAAAGACTAGCATACGCCTTTGAGGTGGAATCATACATTTGAAATAACTTCGTGGTCAAAGAAATCGCTACTACTGTCTTGTTTGAATTGGTATTCAAACACCAATAACACCGAATTATAGAGAATAAAGTTACCTGTGTAATGATATAAATTTAATGTATCTGCCATGACGATACAGATAAAAAATACCCGTTTGTTAATGACACTGATTTCGCTGGAATATTTTCAAAGTAATTACATAATGTTTAATTTACTAAACATTCACCTGAGAGATTTGTTTAAGAAATACATATCATTAAGATCACCCTTTCTACTACAAGTT
>JASEVX010000607.1:0-39098 GCA_031761405.1 Serripes groenlandicus | reverse complement strand
TTTGCTTTAGCTATAATTGAGTTATATACAATAACTATAGCTGTCACTAAGTTACTGAGACTTGGACTCTAATGTAGCTGCATGCAAAACTTAAACCAGAATTTCTAAGTCAAATTATAAAGGGCCATAATTTGCATTATATGCACGAGTTATTTAACTTAATTGTTTACATTAGTGTGATGATTTATAAAGTTCCAATGCAAGTTCAAGTTCAAGTAGTTACTATGATATGGACTCTTAATGTAGGTGCACGCAAAACTTTAACCAGAATTACTAAACAAGAGGGCCAAGATGGCCCTAAATCGATCACCTAATTGATAGTAAATTAGTAGCAAATATTTAACTGCAAATATCTGGGAAAATGTTATCAGGGAGTGTAAATGAAACTGCAAAGGAGTGGAAACTTCTCAAGAAACAGCTTATCAGTAAAGGCCATTTATATCTTGAAATCTAACAAGAACTTTAATAAGAATGGAATTATAAAGTTTTTGTCATTTTGCACCTTTTCTGATGCCGCCTTGCTGCCCTGTTTTTCAACGAAATCAATATGTTTTCAACAGTTTATTTAGAGGGTCACTTAAGGAACATTTCTACCAAATTATCTTGCAATCGCACAAGTAGATTATGGAGGAAAAGGATTTTAAAATTTGGGTATTTTTCTCACTTTCTGATGCCGCAGCAACCAAAGTTATCAATGGAATTTAAATCTTTGAACAATTTTGAAAGAGGACCACCAAAGGAACATTCTTGATTCGTATTATATTTTCTTAAAATCAGACAAACACTTTCATAAAAATGGAATTTTCAAATTTTGTCATTTTGCCCCTTTTCTGATGCCGCCTGACTGCCATGTTTTTCGACCAAACAGTATGGCTTGAACAATTTTTATAGAGGGTCACCCAAGGAACATTTCTACCAAATTATATTTGAATCTGACAGGCAGATTCGGAGGAGAAGATTTTTAAAGTTTGGACATTTTGTCCCCTTTCTGATGCCGCAGCAACCAAAGTTCTCATTGGAATTTTAATCTTTGAACAATTTTGAAAGAGGACTACCAAAGGAACATTCCTGTGATGTTTTGTGGAAATTGGTCTATTGGAATGGTAGGAGTTGGTTGTCATTTGTAGCTAAAAGTTCAATTTACCCCTTTTGAGATGACGCCTGGTTGCTATGATTGTGTAACCAATCAAAACGCCTTAATCAAATTAAATAGAGGATCATTACAGTAAGATTCATATTATATTTTCTTAAAATCAGACAAGCACTTTCATAAAAATGGAATTTTCAAATTCTGTCATTTTGCCCCTTTTTTGATGCCGCCTGACTGCCATGTTTTTCGCCCAATCAGTATGGCTTGAACAATTTTTATAGAGGGTCACCCAAGGAACATTTCTACCAAATTATATTTGAATCTGACAAGCAGATTCGGAGGAGAAGATTTTTAAAGTTTGGACATTTTGTCCCCTTTTCTGATACCGCAGCAACCAAAGTTCTCATTGGAATTTTAATCTTTGAACAATTTTGAAAGAGGACCACCAAAGGAACATTCCTGTGATGTTTTGTGGAAATTGGTCTATTGGAATGGTAGGAGTTGGTTGTCATTTGTAGCTAAAAGTTCAATTTACCCCTTTTGTGATGACGCCTGGTTGCTATGATTGTGTAACCAATCAAAACGGCTTAAACAAATTAAATAGAGGATCATTACAGTATGATTCGTATTATATTTTCTTAAAATCAGACAAGCACTTTCATAAAAATGGAATTTTCAAATTTTGTCATTTTGCCCCTTTTTTGCTGCCGCCTGACTGCCATGTTTTTCGCCCAATCAGTATGGCTTGAACAATTTTTATAGAGGGTCACCCAAGGAACATTTCTACCAAATTATATTTGAATCTGACATGCAGATTCGGAGGAGAAGATTTTTAAAGTTTGGACATTTTGTCCCCTTTCTGATGCCGCAGCAACCAAAGTTCTCAATGGAATTTAAATCTTTGAACAACTTTGAAAGAGGCCAACCAGAGGAACAGTCCTGTGATGTTTCACGGAAATTGTCCTTGGAGTTTGGGAGGAGATGATGTTTAAAGCTAAAAGTTAACGCCGGACGGACGGACGGACGACGGACAAAAAGTGATCAGAATAGCTCACCTTGAGCCTTTGGCTCTAGGTGATCTAATAAAAAAGGGCCATCATTTGCATTAAATGCACGATATAGTTATCTATCTTTAGTATTTACATATGTGTGATGGCGGGAAGGACTGTATAACATGTCAATGCAATACATCAAGTAGTTACTGAGATATGGACTCTTAATGTAGTTGCACACAACACTTATACCATAATTTCTAAGTAAAAAAAGGGCTATAATTTGCAGTATATGCATGATAGATTTATCTTACTTAATCATTTACATAGCTGTGATCGTTGGGAAAGGTTTATAAAGATTCAATGCAATACATCAAGAACTTACTGTGATATGGACTCTTAATGTAGTTGCACACAAAACTTTTACCAGAATTTCTAAGTAAAAAAGGGGCTATAATTTGCAGTATATGCATGATAGAGTTATCTTACTTAATCATTTACATAGATGTGTAGGTTGGAAAGAATTGTATTACATTTCAATGTACTCTTAATGTAGTTTCACACACAACTTTAACTATAATTCATAAATGGGCAATAACTTGCATTATATACTTGCATTAAAATGGGCAATAACTTGCATTGTATAGAGTTATCTTACTTGATTGTGTATATATGTGTGATAGTTAGGAAGCATTGTAGAAAGTTTCAATGCAATTGCATCTAGCAGTAAGTGAGATATGGACTCTTAAGATATAGTTGCAAGCAAAATTGTAACAAAAAGTCAAAAAAGGGCCATAACTTTCATTATATGCATGTTAGAAAACTTTAACAAAAAGTCAAAAAAGGGCAATAACTTTCATTATATGCATGTTAGAAAACTTTAACAAAAAGTCAAAAAAGGGCCATAACTTTCATTATATGCATGTTAGAGAATAGTCGAGCTAAAACTTGTTGAAACTTGCCCTCGTTAGATGTTAACCCTTTCCTACATACAACAAATCTTCAGCAGGCGACATTGAAAACAAGAAGAAAAGAATACGAGAATTCTCTATAAATGTAAGAACAATTATTGAATAAGGTTTAAAACATTGTGGCAAAGGAAAAATTGCTCACTCTGAGCAAAATTTCCTTATAACACTATCTTTCGGCGATAGCTGATTAACCTCAGTTTTGACCTAGATGTTAAACAAATGATATTGATTGTAGACCAATCAAATGTTGTATTTAATGAATAATGTCGAAGAAATAAAGGAAATGAAACGTTTTGATTGGTTCATTTTTTTTTTTTTTTTTTTTTTTCCAACTGTCACTTGACAGCCCGTTTATTTTTTTTTTCATACATTTTGTTTTTTACATAGGTAACACAACTTACAGCAACTGTAAACAAAATTTTAAAGAAAGAGAAAATACAGGATATTGTAAGAAACAATTCCAATTATTAGAAAGCAAATAAAATACTGCTGTTGCAGTGTTTGAAGGTATAAAGAATCCTCACTGTATTATCAATCTAGTACATAACGAAAACGAAAAAAATCGCTAGAATGATGAAGTGATCGAGTGTGGCATGCGTGCGTTCGAATGTTTGTGTATATGTGTGTCTCTTATGAGTAAGTTTGATTATGTTATGTTATGTTGATTTTTAACGCCATTTTAATTTTAACATGAAAAATGTTTTGCTTAATATTATTAAAGATTGTCGTGAAATTGTTTAAGCATGGCGTCAACTGTACTTTTCCTGTTTGCTATCTTTCAAAGATAGGAGAACTCTTGTTTGAACAGTAAAAATATATTGTAGAATTTTGTTCTGTTTTCACTAAGGAAATAGGCTTTGTATATACAAAAACAAAATAGTGACAGTATGATGTTAAGTTGATGATATTTAGTCTGGCGTGGTTTATACCCTTCGATTACTGTTTGCATTGAACATATGTTTTTGTCTATTCGACATATTGCCAACAGTTTATGTAATTGTGACCAGCTGTCTGCAACTAATGGACAATGTACAAAGACATGTTCGTATGTTTCAGGTATATTACAAACGTGACAGTTAGGAGAATCTATCATTTTCCACTTGAAACGTGTTTCTCTTGATGTGAAGATTTTATGTATTAGTCGGTATTTGAATTATTTTATTCTGTTGTCGTATATATTGTTAATGAATTCATATATAGTCGACCAGTTGGCTTTGTGATGAAGTAGTTCATTCCAATATTTATGAATGTATGGTTCATCGAACTTTTTATTTACAATAATCTGATATACTTCTTTGTTTTTTATCGAATTGAATTGCGTGTTGAATATTGTAGTTTCCAGTTTGGTTTTGACTTTTGTTTTTATTGATCTTTCCGATGTGAGTATGTTTAACCACGCCTTTGGGATACATTGCTTTAACGTATGCGTTTCGGCTATCCAATTTATCTTCAAATTCAATTTATTGTAAATTGTTTCCTCACAGACATAACCATTTTTGTTTATTATATCATTAATAAACAGTATGTTGGAATTTACCCAGTTCTTGAATATTATACATTTACGATTGTGTTTGATGAATTTATTTCCCCAAATGAGCTGTTTTCTGATATCGTCAAAAGTTTTTAGATTTATTTCATCGTTATTTTTTGCTTTAATCCAAATTTCAAGTAAATTTTTGTAGTAGTCACTTATGTGTGATGTATCAATACTGCGTATAGAATCCAGATTCATGTGAAATATCAAGTAATTGTTTCCATATCTATTTAAGAAATATTTTGGGATTATTTGCCAATGGGCTTTATCATTTTGCTTTTCGATTAAGGATTTTATCCATTTTAGTTTTAGAGAAGTGATGAAGGCATCTAGGTCAATCATTCCAAGTCCACCTTTGGATTTCGGTCCTGTAATTACTGATCTTTTAATTTTTTCCCTTTTGTTGTTCCAAAGAAATTTAAAAATTAATTTGTTTATTTCTACAATTTGCTTTTTTGGGACTAATAATGACTGGAATAGAAAAACAAATTTTGGAATTATTATGCTATTTATTACTTATAACACTATCTTTCGGCGATAGCTGATTAACCTCAGTTTTGACCTAGATGTTAAACAAATGATATTGATTGTAGACCAATCAAATGTTGTATTTAATGAATAATGTCGAAGAAATAAAGGAAATGAAACGTTTTGATTGGTTCATAGTCAAGTTGGCGATCCTACGAGAGGCACTTATAAGGTGAAGTTTTAAAATGAAATGTTCTGCATACTAACTTTCAATTGTTTTCCTTATGAATCAAATTGCAATGAAAAACATCAGTGAAAACGTATGAAATACAATATTTAAGAGCAAAATATTAATTATTTTTGAAACATGATAAGTTTTCAGTTATTTATCGTAAATTGAAACTTATTAGTCGCCGGGCAGAAGCCCGCGACTTCTATTTTTAATAGGTTTTCGGAAATCACATGGGAGGGGGGATTATTATAAGAAAGAAACACATTTAGATGTCTTGAACATATTACAATTGTGTTTGTTTAAAAACACTAAGTTATGACACATCTAAAATGAAATAAATATTCCGATGTTTTAGGTATTTTCAGTTTCTTTATTTTGACTCGCATTTATGTTTTTTTGTTTTATTTACGAAGACAAAACAGTCCCTATTTGCTAGAATGAAATACTGTATTTTACACTATATACTACATGTAATCAAAAGGCTATAACTACAAACCTTTACGTCGCACAGTCTAATGTTGTTTACATACGCGCACCTGCTGATGAAAATGACGTCGAATATTCTCCTTCTAATGGAAATTTTAACTTACTGAATGTTATTTTCATGTTTAAAGAGATGTCTTGATTTGTGAAGAAGGCATTTTATAATGTTTATCCATGTATATCTAAAATATGAACTGTTTCTAAGCTAAAACTGCGTGACTCGCGAATACCAACTGCGTAGATCAATCTCCTTTGCAGAGAGCCGCTCTTTACACTCACTTACAAATATTAAATCATATGCGATTTAAAATGTTTATTTGGTTCGAAACAAATGAAGAAAAGAACAAACCGAGATAAAACTGGTTCTTATAGAAAAAATACTTTGAACGAACACTCTCTGCCTATAAAGAGAGTTTCAAGAACGACACCTCTGCGAATAAGAAAGAATCGGGTCATTCGTACACAATTATTTCGTCCTTGACAATTTTAAATGTGTCATTTAATTCCCTAAAGGCATATTGCTTCCGATCTGCATAATTTTATTGTTATGCATCATTGACACAAGGGCGCTCATCATAATATAATTTTAAAACATGAGTAGTTTGTTATTTTCATTGTGAAAAGGGAAGGAAAGAATTAAAATAAATTAACATGTTGTAGGGCTCAGTTTATGTTCGAAATTAAGTTTAAATTATACAACAATTTCAATGAGATTTAAAGCTGTTGAAAGCGGCGTTAAACTCCAACACAAACAAACAAACAAACAAACAAACAATGAGATTTAACTGTTTAGTTGATATTATATTTCGAAGGTGGTCTAATTTATAAATATTGAACTACATTTCAACATTTGTTAAAGTATGATATAATTAGGATGCCAAGCTAATATCATCTTGAGAAAAAGAGAAAACTCATGTCTTCAGCGATTTAACCCTTATCTCATTGTTTTAAAGTAGATTGCTGCAAAGGTGTCCACTGTTGACTTTAATAGAGGAAAGGTAAAATGACGTGCTATTGCATTCAAATCCTAAATTGTCTGTTTTGTGGTTTTATTGAAAAATAATAAAATTCAAATATTCTGACAAACATCTTGAAAAGTGTATCTGGAATTCACAAATCTTATAATTATTCCTTAATGAAAGCACTGTATACATACAAAGACTAATGATTGGCAAGATTACTCATTTCCATTACTGTTTATGATCAATAATTAGTTGGTTGTGTGTATGGTCAACCTACTTTGGAATGGAGATTGATCATAAACAATGAAAGGCTTCAATTATCATTCACTTCGTTGACAAAACAATGCAAGTTATGATACATTTTTACTTGACCCCACCCCTGATGTTCCAATATGCCCCTCAGTTGATAACTGTTTATTCAACTACTATAATGTTAGTGTTATGCATAACTGCAGTATGGATTTCCGGCGACATTGATGCGTTGCATCAACTTTCTCTTGTACACCTTTTGGGAGCCTCGCGTAATCTCCAGTCATGTGGCGTACTCTCGGCCTTGATAATCTATTTATAGAAACTGAAGCTGGATGGAGATGGTTGATAAGCCTTTACACAAAGATTATTGTTATGATTTAGTAGTTGATACTGGGATAAATATATAAACAAGTTGATTCAATCGTTTCCGTTTACTATTTAATAATGTCTGAGAGTTTACATAATTTTGACTGACACGTGGTTCTTAACAGAAAAAAACGCGCAAGACACACTCGATTACCGATTCTATATATTTTAAAGAACAATGTTCTAATCGAACAATGTTCCAACTGGTTCACGATTATAATGCATTACCAAGGAGCTGTCGAATTCTTAGATAAACAAGATCCCACCCGAAAATATACAACATACAGAAGCATAAATGTCCGAAGTTAGCCAAACCAAGGACAACAGACAAACACATAGATAAGCAGGTCAGCATTTCAGCAGTAATATATTTCTTTAAGTAAACCATTAATATCCAATATCTCAAATGATTGCTATGAACCGATTCTATATATTTTAAAGAACAATGTTCTAATCGAACAATGTTCCAACTGGTTCACGATTATAATGCATTACCAATTCAAGAAGCTGTCGAATTATTAGATATACAACATTATTGCGCACATTTTATAATTCATGGAAAATTACTGATTGTTGCGATTATTAACAAAACTTTTCTGATATTCAAGTCCAATGAAATGCGCATGTTCCATTTCTTCGTGTCTTCTTATATTGATCGCCGTTTATCTTTTTCAAAGATTTTTCTTTTACTTGTTTAAAGTCATATCCATAAAGAAAGTGTCGGTATAAGGGAAAGGTACATGACACACAATACACTGCCAAAGGTTCTCATGGGCCTCTATTTTGAAATAGGTGTTATAAGTTATAGGTGCCTTAAAAGAAAGATGTAAAATTACCTTAATTTAATTGTCACCCTAGAACAATGTTTGCCTGTTTTCATATTGTCTTTATAATAACGTCAAGTGTTTTGTTTGTCCTCAATTACTTGTAATTAACACACTATTTTCTTTTTCTTTTCCGTTCGTTTCATGTTTTTATGTGAAATATTGTATATGTTGTATTTGATTGTATGATGATGTACTATGTACAAGTCAAAGAAATAAACAATATTCTGTTCTGTTCTATCTTTCAGCTGTAAGACAGTACCTTAAACCCTTTACCTGCTTGAGATAACTTTTAATCTGTAATTGTTGACTTTCAAAAGCCTGATGAGTTTCATAGTATTGTGCATTAGAAATGTCTTCGTTTCTCACAGCGTCTTCTATTCTGTTCGAAAATGCATTATTAGTCTCCGGTAGAAGCCGGCGTTTATATTCGTTTTTTCAGATTCCACAAGGGAGGACGAGTTATTTTTAGGATAAACTTAATGTAAATGCCTCGCAAATAGTTCTGTTGGTATTGTTTAAAAATACTTAAGTTATGATATATTTGAAAAGAAAATCATGCTACCAATGTTATAAGTTTGTAATTCATTAACCTAGTATTTCATTTTATTGCATGCTATTTACGATGTGTTTTACTCATGCAGCAGACGCTTCTGCTAAAGAATCATTACATTATCAGCATTGAAAAAAAGTAATTTTCTCTTTTTAGTAGTTGCTCCACATTACTGTTCAAATTCAAATCTTGTTTTGTGTAGATTGCATAAAACGTTAATGCATAAATATCTTGAATAGTAAAATGTATAGACTGTTTCTAGTTTAATGATAAAACAAAACTATGGGTGCGATAGCAGCTTTATTTTGGAGGACTTTTTAATCAAAGCGCCAATGGCACTGTAGTGGCGATCGTATGGACAATCCTGCAAAGTAACAAGCAGTATATCGGTGTAGGGCTTGCGATGACTCTGGTGCGGGTAAATTTGAGAATGTATCAACCCTGCATCTTTTGACAGTAGAATAATGTTAGTTTGCCAGAATGTTGTCTTGGTGATTTTTATTTGTTTGGAACAAACAAATTTAGAGATAGCTATAATTCTGAAGCCATACGTCTTATCGAAAATTCCCTACATTTCATACGCGTGAAAGTAGTACTCAATACTTGCTCTTACTTTTCAAATCGTCTTTGTTTTCTTATGTGGTTCTTAAATTCAAAGAGAATTTGGAAATAAAATGAAACATTGTATTTTAAAACATGAACGCGGAGAGATTTATAAATCTCAATGAGTGAACGGCTACAGGGAGAACTATTTCCGATTTAAGCTCCAGATACGGTATTTGAATTTTCAATCACGCATTGAAAATGTAGATAAAAACAGAATTGAAAATATTTTCTTTGTGCCTTGTCGGCCATATAAATATAGTATAAAGAATTAGAAAAACAAATATGTGCGTCATAAAATGCATTTAAAATGAGAGTAACACATTTGCAGAGAAATCGTGATCGTCGAATTCTATTTATAAATACAACGGTATGGGGGAGGGTCTAAAGTGCGGACGCGATCTGCGGACAAATACATTATAGAGGGAAAATGCGGACAAATGCAATATAGAGGGAAAATGCGAACGCTATAGAATATAGAGCAAATCTGCGGACGCTATGATTTGTTGTAAAAAATGTTTAATTAAAGATGGGCAAATGTGTATAACTTGTTACATATGATCATATCCGGGGTTTTCTTTGTAAATATATAATGTGTTTGATTGCTTTTATCAGTGATATAGATTAAACCAAAAATCGAGATCATGCTGAAATGAAATCTCTTTGTAAAGTGTTTAAACGACTTTCCTCTTTATATCATATCTATAGATATCAATAACGAGAATTGATGGATTAATTTTCCGACAAGTAAATGTCTTTTGACGCATCTGCAGCGGACGAAATTTGAAAACATTGAAAGAATAGAATAGGTTGCTAGCCATAGGTTTTGCTTCAATTATATCCACTCCTTTACAATCGATTGAAGGGTCATGGGTTCTAGTTATTGTTTGGCCTCTTCATTTTCTACTTTGTAACTTTCAACAGTTTTCCATGTGCCATACTACGAGGCAAATGATCCATGCAACATTCTCTTCTGTAGGGTACTTGGAAGGGGCAGAATAATTTAAATAACAAATAAACAATAAATGTATATATATATACAACACTTTTAATCTTAATTTGTTTCTAGTAATTATATATATATACAACAATAATACTAATCTATAACAAATAAGTTAAATGTATTTTTCTTGCTGTGTAAATAGTAAAAAGCAACATATATTGAAAACACTGTGGGAAAAGGAGAATTTGCTTATTTAAACAATTTCTTAATTCCCATAACCTTTCTTTACCGTCTTATAAACCAAATTTGTATTTGAAGGCTGTTATAAGTAAAAAACTTAAATGTTGCCAATTTAATCACATATCTTATCATTATAATAGCCAAATAATTAACAAAAGATACAATTAAAGTCCGCATCTGTTGTCGAATTATCCACAGGTGCATTAACACAAGATTTGTGAAACCAATTTGTGCATATATCACATTGTACCATGACGGTATCGACACATCCCGGCAAGTTACAAATACATAAATGTATATGATAGGTTTATGACTTCAAATTTGTATTTGTTTATGGCTACAAATTGTGTAAATTTAATGCTAATAAACTGTATGTTATGTTATTGGGAAAAGGGGTTACATTTATAATTTGTTTGGAATGACACTCGTGCACAATGGTAATTAACAGTGTATGGTCACGCATCCTTAATTGATTTGGCAAGCTTAAACACCCTTTAAAGGAAAAAGCGGCCAGCTTAGGTGTATACTGTATAGTAAAAAGCGGACGGCACAGGTATTGGTTTTCTCTGGAGCGTTTAATCCTTTTATAATGCAAATGAATTCAAAAGCCTCTGAAGTCTGAAGCATGTTTCTTTTAAAGTGCTCATATAAATATTAGTAGTGCCTTTTTCTACAATATTTTCTACATGATTTCAATTACTCTTTCATTTGGATAGATGTTTCTTTTTTAGCTCACCTGAGCACGAAGTGCTGAAAGTTAGTTATTGTGATCGCCTTTTGTCCGGCGTCTGTCGTCCGTCAACATCTTCTCCTCAGTAACGAGTGGGTCAATTGGGATAAAACTTCACAGAAGGAATCCTCTCATTGACCTCACCAGAATTCCTTCAAATGTTTTTTCGATTCATGCAGAATTATGGTTTCCATGGCAACGAAAACAAAATAACTTCAAAATTCTTCTTCTACCAAACTGGTTGGCAGATTTTCAAATTATTTTAAAGAAGTGTTCCTTGGCCGCCAGGGAGCGAGGCTTTTTTGCCTTATATGGCTATAGTGCAAACTCAATAAAAATCTTCTTCTCCAAAAGTGTTAGGCCGATTTTCAAATAATTTTGTAGAAATGTTCCTAGGGTGATTATCAGATTCCTTCCAGCCAAGTTGATTGGTCGAAAAACATGGCCGCCAGCGGGCGGGGCTCTTTTGCCTAATATGGCTACATTAAAAACTTGAAAAATCTTCTCCTCCGAAAGTGTTTGGCCAGTTTTCAATTCTTTTTGTATAAATGTTCCTTGGAAGACCATCTATTAGATTCCTCCAAGCCATGTTGATTGGTCAAAAAACATGGCCGCTAGGGGGCAGGGCTATTTGGCCTTATATGGCTATAGTGAAAACTTGAAAAATCTCTTGTTAAACAGGAAGCTTTTGAGTAAGATTTTAGAAAACCTTTAGTCAATTGTGATTATTTTTTGTAACAAAAATTGGTAAATACTTAGATGAGTGAGTCGGGGCCATAATGGTTATTCATTTGTTTTACATGTCTTTTGAAACTTGGAAATTAAATATAATATTCACATGTATGTCTCATGATTTATTTTTATAGACAACTAAAATGGCATTTAATTTTAACGGATGCGTCATTTATTCTTTTACCCGAAGTTGTAATATTTATAAACAATGCATAGTTTATAAATCACACATCTATGCAAAGGCAAATGTTTGAACAGTTTTATGTACCCAAACAAATCAGTGCCTTCAGCGCTTTGATTTAGTTACGTTCTGAAATTGGTCGTGATGTGTTCAAAATTAGGCCATTCCAAATTTATGAAAAATCTAGTTGGTACTCGATAGATTACCGTTTTAGCTCATTAGAATGGCTATTTGTAATCTAAATTGTTCGAGTAATCCTTCACCAGGTCGCTGGGCCATATTAAGATAAAATATTTTGTACACTTTAGAAATGACTAAATTATCAAGGAAGGAGAGAAAACAGTATCCATTAGTTTGGTGTTTGTTTCAATGATGTCCGATATTAAACAGGTCTGTTCAATTTAGTCCCTTCACATTGTATGATTGAAGGTTGTCAGAGACATATAAACACAGTATAGTTATATGTATCTGAGGTTGTTAAACTGCTTCGAAAAGTGTGAGTGCAAAAACAAACACAAACATGCTCAAAAAGCACAATTTCACTATTTGCCAAACTGTTCAATTGATAAAAATATAGGCATATGTTATAATGCTCGATCTCCAAACTGAATTAGGCTACACTTTCAGCATGGATTGCTAATTGAATCTAAAACGTGCAGACGTGTGTATACATAACGTGTGTACACACTGACATCGTGTGTCCTTTAAACCTTTGTAAACCAGTCTTATCATCTAGACGCTTTCATATATTTCAACAACTACAAAATAAAGCGTTTATAATATTGAGATAACCAGTCTCGCGCGCTATTTATAGAACCTTTTGGAATTTCCAGATTTGAGTATCATCAGAGTTATTTGCAAGGCAGATAGAACGCGCAATGATATTTATTATCTGCCCAATCACGACGAAGATAATATTTACATATTTTAACTCTATGTAGATAATGTCTCGATAAAACTCAAATATTAGTAACAATCCGGTACCAAAGTAGCACTGACATAATTATTATTAATCACGTCTCTGCATCAATGATGGAACTATAACGGACGTGAGTAAATTAGTTTGCAGTAAGGAAAAAAAATATCAACCGATTGTTCAAAACCGACTATGTAAATATTTTTCGTTGTTGTTGTTTCTGTTATCATTTTGGCGATTGTCAAACCAATCGCCACAAAAACAAAAAGGAGAAAGTTCAACTTTAAAAGTATACTATTGCAAAGGTTTTCAATGTTGCTTTTAACATGGAAAGGGTTAAATGGATATTTATTGCGTGTATATCTAAATCCCAATCTGTATTTTCTATGGTGTTATTGACAAATACAAAAAAAAATCCTAAATTAATCCTGAAATATGTACGTGGAACTTCAAATATCATGGAAAGCATTATATGAATGTCATAAATATATGTGTGATACAAAATATGTTAATGGAGTCTCTTCCGGCGACAATGATTTTTTTATTTGTCGTCCTTTCTACAGATGTGTTCATTTGCGAAGAATAAAAAAGTAACTCGATGTATATATGTGTTATCCGCTATTCGTTACTAATACATCTACCTTGAGGTATATATGTGTTATCCGCTATTCGTTACTAATACATCTACCTTGATGTATATATGTTATCCACTATTCGTTACTAATACATCTACTTGGATTTATATGTTTGTTATCCACTATTCGTTACTAATACATCTACTTGGATTTATATGTTTGTTAACCACTATTCGTTACTAATACATCTACCTTGATGTATACATGTATATGTGTTATCCGCTATTCGTTACTAATACATCTACTTGGATTTATATGTTTGTGTGGAAGGTTGGAGAAGTAGGGGAAATGTGAAAGGAAATTACAATTGCAGCTCATGTTTATGTATTTATTGTCAAGAAGTTGAAAGATCATGTCAAAAATAGTAAATTGTATTAAACTGCCAATTTAAAAACAGACATCTGGGTGCAAGAGCTTCTGCATTATTATATTGAGAAATATGTCAATCACATTCCATCAAATTGAAATAGTTCTCTAAACCATGTACTAGACTGGGAGATAGTGTTTGAAATATGCAAAACTTATCAAGACAATTATTCTGACAAAAATTCAAAATGCAACATCCGGTGTGTTATCAAGATTTTCCTTCATTTGGCCTAGTGACCTATTTTTGTTTACCCGATATGACCCTTATTCGAACATGGACTAGATATCATTAAGATAAACATCCTGACCAAAGGTTAAAGACATGACAAATATTCGAACTTGGCCTACGTATCATCAAGACAAACATTTTGATACAGTTTCAACATGCTCAAGTTAAAAATGCAGCCTCCATCGTTGCGGATGATGCACTGCTTTCCTGCGATGTTTATTTCGATTGAAATGGTGTTAACACCGCTTTCAACAAAATTTAAGATATATATCACGGAGCTTCCTGTGTAATATACTGGTACTGCCGCAATATACTGGTACTGCTGTAATATACTGGTACTGCTGTAATATACTGGTACTGCTGTAATATACCGGTACTGCTGTAATATACCGGTACTGCTGTAATATACTGGTACTTCTGTAATATACTAGTACTGCTGTAATATACTGGTACTGCTGTAATATACTGGTACTGCTGTAATATACTGGTACTGCTGTAATATACCGGTACTGCTGTAATATACTGGTACTGCTGTAATATACTGGTACTGCTGTAATATACTGGTACTGCTGTAATACTGCGGTAATATACTGGTACTGCTGTAATACTGCTGTAATATACTGGTACTGCTGTAATATACTGGTACTGCTGTAACATACTGGTACTGCTGTAACATACTGGTACTGCTGTAATATACTGGTACTGCTGTAACATACTGGTACTGCTGTAATATACTGGTACTGCTGTAATATACTGGTACTGCTGTAATACTGCTGTAATATACTGGTACTGCTGTAATATACTGGTACTGCTGGTACGTTGTTTCAATGCCACCAGCGTATCAGTCGTACTTCTATCCCCATAATGCCGAGTACCCAAGAGAGAATTCACTAACACCAGCCTTTGTTATTACCCGGTATCGAGGTGGATTACTACTTACTAATACATCACCGGTTGATTGGGGTTAAACGCCGTTTTCAACCTACTCATGCGTTTCCTGGTTTTCCCAAACCAGTACACCACACAACATACTTTCCAAGCAACTGGCTGCTTTTCCACATAGACTGTTAAACAACCCATTGGTGAAAGACGAACGACGCATGTCACAATGACTTTTGTCAAACGTCGGAAAGAATGTTGGCCGAACTGGGATTCGAACTATATATATTTAAGTAAATGAATAAGTTGACACAAATCTTAACCTTGCTGACCAACACTACTTGTAAAGAAATAAACTATTTTGGCATTTTTATGAGGAAAACAAAAATGATGAATTTATTTATTTATTGGGGTTTTACGCCGCTTTCAACATTATTTCAGTTATATCACGGCAACAGTTCACTTATTCATGATCCCTAGGTAAACAAGCCAGTACTAGGCTAGGAAATGTGCCTTGCCCAAGGACACTCCACCATGACCGTAGTGCCGCGACTGGGGATCAAACCCGGGACACCCGGTTTCGAAATCCCCTACGCTTACCACTCGCCCACAGCGGATTCCTCAAAAATAAGGATGTGTTCTTGAGGATGTGTTCTTATCATGTTCAAGAAATTTGGAACTATTGACATGTAAAAACAGGAAAAGTTTGAAAATATGAGGTTTACCTTGTTAAACAGAGTGGCGCCACAAACAAGTCACGAGCTGTCTCACATGAATCTATATTGTTTGGAAAAAAAAAAACCAGCTCAATATTGCCACCGTTGCTGAAAACAATTATGTGAATGTCTTTTATTAATGGATCTACGTGAATTTGAAAACATTTCTTTAATTATCCAAAACAGAATGTTGTTCAGTTAAACCGACATTGTGGTGTGTGTAATGGTAGATCGGTCGCCTCGGGTGCGGTTGGTCGCGGTTTCGACCCCCCCCGGCGGAGTAAAACGATTTTAAAATGTAGAAATGGCTTTCCCGCGGCATCCTTAGCGCCCACATTTGTGAGATTATCATTACGACTGACTGGATTGAGTTTTATCATATAATTAATCTCTTGTACATCTCTTATCAGGCCTATTCAACGGAAGGAAAGTGAAATGCCCCCCCCCCCCCCCCCCCCCGACCAAAGCAAGTCCAATACAACAAGCAAGGATGATGTCTACGAATTGAACGATGGATTTGTGTAACCGTCGACTTCGCTTAAATTCGAGGTTCGTATCTTTACCGATATACAGGAGGGGTGGACTCCGATCATGGATTAACTTAACACTTTCCAACATTCAGATGGTGCGTTTTGCCGCAACTTTTCCGAACAAGAGCTCTAGTTAAGGAACGTTTTACTTGTTCTAAAATACTTATTTTATCCTTTAACCCTATGTTGTGGGTACTCAGAAGAATCGTCTCTATGAGACGATTCTTTGAGTACCCACAACAAAAGGTTTGGTTGGATAATAAGAAAGATGTTAACCTAACCTTATCTGGACCTCTGCGGCGGATGACTTTTTAAAACCGTGAAACAAAAAAAACAAAAATATTGCTCAAAAATGAAAAAATTCTCCTGTTGTTACACTGCTTTTTCTTTTTGTTAAAAACTCGATTAAGTAAATATCTGTTAAGATTTATTTCCAACGAGTTTACCTATTTGTTTACAAAGGCGTATACGTGGAATTTCCCATCAGTTGGAAAGGGTATACATTGTGATTGTGTATATTCTAAAGTATAAATTTTTAAAATATACTCTGACCATCTTACTAAAATATATTATGTATCCGAAACACATTGAAGCAATAATCAAAAAGCGAAACCAAGTGGCGGTAACATCATCGTCATAGTAGACAGCCGTCTGCTGAAAAGTTATATAAGTAATGTCATCGATAGTCATGGTTAATCTGGAGTTGCCTACCCCTTACATTACATAAGGCATACATCAATAGTAGCGGCGCTCTACCCCTTACATTACATAAGGCATACATCAATAGTAGCGGCGCTCTACCCCTTACATTACATAAGGCATACATCAATAGTAGCGGCGCTCTACCCCTTATATTACATAAGGCATACATCAATAGTAGCGGCGCTCTACCCCTTACATTACAAAATGCATACATCAATAGTAGCGGCGCTCTACCCCTTACATTACAAAATGCATACATCAATAGTAGCGGCGCTCTACCCCTTACATTACAAAATGCATACATCAATAGTAGCGGCGCTCTACCCCTTACATTACAAAATGCATACATCAATAGTAGCGGCGCTCTACCCCTTACATTACAAAATGCATACACCAATAATGACGGCGCCCTTTTGCCTTGAGTTACCTACCCCTTACATAACATAACGCATACACCAATAATGACGGCGCCCTTTTGTCTGGAGTTACCTACCATTACATAACATAACGCATACACCAATAATTGTGACGCCCTTTTGTCTGGAGTTATCTACACCTTACATTACATAAGGCATACACCAATAATGGCGACGCCCTACACCTTACATTACATAATGCATACATCAATAATTGTGACGCCCTTTTGTCTGGAGTTATCTACACCTTACATAACATACGGCAAACACCAATAATGGCGACGCCCTACCCCTCACATAACATAAGGCAAACACCAATAATGGCGACGCCCTACACCTTACATTACATAATGCATACACCAATAATGACGGCGCCCTTTTGTCATTGAGTTGCCTACCCCTTACATAACATAACGTATACATCAATTATTGCGGCGCCCTTTTGTCTGGAGTTACCTACCATTACATAACATAAGGCATACACCAATAATGACGGCGCGCTTTTGTCTGGAGTTACGTTCCCCTTACATAACATAAGGCATACACCAATAATGACGGAGCCCTTTTGTCATTGAGTTGCCTACTCCTTACATAACGTAAGGCATACACCAATAATGACGGAGCCCTTGTGTCATTGAGTTGCCTACTCCTTACATAACATAAGGCATACACCAATAATTGCGGCTCCCTTTTGTCTGGAGTTATCTACCATTACATAACATAAGGCATACACCAATAATGACGGCGCGCTTTTGTCTGGAGTTACCTACCATTACATAACATAAGGCATACACCAATAATTGCGGCTGCCCTTTTGTCTGGAGTTACGTACCCCTTACATAACATAAGGCATGCACCAATAATTGCGGCTCCCTTTTGTCTGGAGTTATCTACCATTACATAACGTAAGGCATACACCAATAATTGCGGCTCCCTTTTGTCTGGAGTTATCTACCATTAAATAACATAAGGCATACACCAATAATGACGGCACGCTTTTGTCTGGAGTTACCTACCATTACATAACATAAGGCATACACCAATAATTGCGGCTCCCTTTTGTCTGGAGTTATCTACCATTACATAACATAAGGCATACACCAATAATTGCGGCTCCCTTTTGTCTGGAGTTACGTACCCCTTACATAACATAAGGCATACACCAATAATGACGGAGCCCTTTTGTCACTGAGTTGCCTACTCCTTACATAACATAAGGCATACACCAATAATGTGATTAGATGCAAAGGTTCACTAAAGTGTTAACTGAAACCATACATTAGAAATCCTTATCAAAAAATGTATTGTATTGTTACAGGTCGGTTTCGAAAACAAGAACGACAACACTGCCGAATGCTCATTCGCTCATGACAACAAACGGTTAAAGAGAAACACATATCCACTTACACCAAAATTCATGGTCTATCAGCGTGTCAGTTCATCAAATGAATCTCTTTCCACAAACGATCTCGAGGACTACGTGACTCTACGAGATGATACCAATGTGAGGCTAGAAGACATTTACCCACATTTCATTCTGCCTTGTATGAGAATTGACAAAAGCGCGCGAAAGGAAGGACATATAAAAAGTACGTACACATGTAATAATTGAGCCACATGGCAGGAAAACATTAAGGACAAAATGTAGATACAGGTCAGTACTTGCATAAGTGCAGTATGAGCCTGGTCTACACTGTTCCTCGTCCAGTAGTAATATCATAAAATAAACTTATTTTCTAACGCTGACACGATGCAATGATAAGATTGTCTAAATTCCGAATGTCAATCAAGGGGTTGAGAGTTCGAACCCCAATTGGGTAAACATTCTTTTTGACGATTGAAAAAAGTTAACGCGATAAGCGTCATTCATCCAGCAATAGGCCAACCGTCTTTGTGGACAAAACAGTCAGTTGTGTGGAGTACTGTTTTGAGAAAGCCAGGAATCACATGGGTAGGTGATGTGCCAGTCGGATATGACTGAACAACTGTTGAAAACGGTGTTAACTCCCAGTCATTCAATCAATTAAGCAAAGTGTCTACGTCTGAGAACAAATAACGAATTCATCTATTTATAAGGTTAACAGACGTTGACATTCACACCACTGTCCATATAAGGGCTTCTCAATATGTGTCTTTACGTGGCACGCACCACTGTCAACACTTAACAAGCGTGGCAAATAGTAAATACCATGTCTTCCAAATTGGCACGCTCAATTTCCGAATAGTTCACGAAATTTCGGGAACATTGCGCAAATTAAATGCATGTGAAACCTAGACATGACAATCGACTACAAATGTACACCGCTAGATCAAATGGACATGCACTGGTACTCATTGACACTAAAGAAATATGCTTATTGCATACATGCGCAAAACATTCTGACTGTAAATGAAAAAAAAAAAAGTTATTGAATAGAGTTGTAAACATTGTGTCAAAAAGGAGAAATTGCTCATTGTAAGCAAATTCTCTTTTGTCTCAATGTTTTCAAAAGTCGGCTGCTGCAGATGTGTCAGAAAGCGTCGATGTGTGAGAAAGGGTTAAGACTTCATACCGATATACCTTTTTATTTCGTAAATATCTAATTTTAGGACTATCAAAGCTACTGAAATGGTGTGGCTGTTATTCATGGAGGATTGTGAATGCAATCTTTAGTGCTGAATATCGCTTCGACGAGGTTACAACTTTACACGCGCTGCAAGGTGATACAGCAAGTGAGACAGGGGTACCAGATCCAATCCGGAAATGACGACATCGACGAGCTGGCTGTTACTAAAAAAAGCACGAAACTGTTTAAAAAACATATCCTATTTATTAAAAAAAGTCTGTGATATAAAGTTGCTCACGTTCATCAAAAAAAAAAATAAGGTTTCATTTTAATATTGTTAAGTTAGTTGTTTTTTCCTAATCCAAATTTACCTTTGTTCATAGAGTTTTCTTAGGCTTTCAATTTTGAAGAAATTGCAAGAAGAAAAGCTATTGACCACGTTAGCATTTACCTTTATAATGCTGAGTCAATTACACCTTATTCAAATAAAGACGTTTTCTGACGCCTCTGCAGCCTACGGATTTTGAAAAAATTGTGTCAAAATGAGAAATTACTCATGAGAAATTTCTCCGTTTGACACAATGTTTTGATCTCCGTTCAATAATTACGACATCTTGTTATAAAGAATGTTCACATATTGCAGGGATTGTTCTTATCAAAGCCTTGCGTAAGGATAACTTATTCAAGCCTCGTTATGCAGTTATGCCTCAAATTTTACTTCAGACTTTGAAAAGGTAAGCCGAGCTCCGGTAGCTCAGTCGGTAGCGACGGGGGCTGTCAATCCAGGGGTTGTGTTTTCGAATCCCAGCACTGCCAACATTCTTTCCGACTTTCCGACGTTTGACAAAAGTCACTATGACAAGCGTCATTCGTCTTCCACCAAAGGGCTAACAGTCTATGTGGAAAAGCAGCCAGTTGCGTGGAAAGTGTGTTGTGAGGAGTACTGCTGTTAGAAAGCTAGGAAACACGCGAGTAGGTGAACTGAAAAATGGTTGAAAACGATGTTATGCCCCCAATCAATCAATCAATCAATCAATCAAATCAATCAATGGAGAAGGTAAACGATTGTAATAACATCTTGTGTTGCCATTTTGCTTTTTGAGTGTACATAATATTCTATTTAGTTGTGAAACAGTTGGTGGACTTGTAACATAACAGCAAAAAGGGCGATTATGTAAAATGAATGTAATAGTAGGCCTTCAGATGCCACCATACTACAGGCTACGTTATCCTCCTGGGTTAAATCAAACGGACTTACTCATGTTTGAATTGTGCCGATTTCTATACATTGAATACAAAAAAGAAAATAATTCAAAAGAAACAAGCTTTTGACATGATGCATTGCCGCTTTAATGTTCATCTTCGTATATGTAATTATGCTTCCTCTGAGAAGTAGAAATTATTCAGCACCCAAAGGAAACGCTCATCTTAATAACATAAGCTGGCGATTGCTATCACGATGACAGATTATCTACGTACATAACACTTGAAAGCGCGGCGTCAGTATGGGATAGGTTTTAATTTTGTACCATGGGGTGACGTAATCGAAAAGGGAGAAACCCACAAATATTATTGTAAAGAAAAACTCTGTAATATGTTTGAAAAAAACAGCCTTTATGGTTGAATAAATTGTATTAAATGATTTAAGAAACAACAAGATACAACATATGTACATCTTTCACAGTTGTTACAAAACTTTAGACACATTTAAATTGTGTTTAATAACTGTTCCCCAACTAACTAGGCTAAGCTTTTTTTATGAGTTGATTTACGGAGTTCACTAGTCTACGCTTTTTTAATTGTTTGGTTTACAAATTTATTGAAAATCTTGTTAACACTCTGGAAGCCGCAGTTTTGGCTTGAACATGTTGAAACTTTGTCAGAATGTTTGTCTTAGTAATATATAGGTCATGTCGGGTAAAAAACTAGGTCACTAGGCCAAATTGAAGGAAAATCTTGTTAACATTCTGGAAGTCATATTTTAAACTTGAGCATGTTGACACTTTGTCAGAAAGTTTGTCTTGATGATATCTAGGCCAAGTTTGAAACTGGGTCATGTCGGGTCAAAAACTAGGTCACTAGGCCAAATTTAATGAAAATCTTGTTAACACTCTGGAAGCCGCAGTTTTGGCTTGAACATGTTGAAACTTTGTCAGAATGTTTGTCTTAGTAATATATAGGTCATGTCGGGTAAAAAACTAGGTCACTAGGCCAAATTGAAGGAAAATCTTGTTAACATTCTGGAAGTCATATTTTAAACTTGAGCATGTTGACACTTTGTCAGAAAGTTTGTCTTGATGATATCTAGACCAAGTTTGAAACTGGGTCATGTCGGGTCAAAAACTAGGTCACTAGGCCAAATTTAATGAAAATCTTGTTAACACTCTGGAAGCCGCATTTTTTACTTGAGCATGTTGAAACTTTCTCAGAAAGTTTGTCTTGATGATATCTAGGCCAAGTTTGAATATTGGTCATGTCCGGTAAAAAACTAGGTCACTAGGCCAAATGTAAGGAACATCTTGTTAACACTTTTGAAGCCACTTTTTTGGCTTGAGCATGATGAAACTATGTTGGAATATTTGTCTTAGTAATATCTAGGCTAAGTTTGAATGTAGGTCATGACCGGTCAAAAACTAGGTGACTAGGCCAAATTTAAGGAAAGTCTTATTAACACTTTGGAAGCCACATTTTTGGGTTGAGCATGTTGAAACTTTCTCAGAATGTTTGTCTTAGTGATATCTAGGTAAATTTCGAATATGGGTCACGTCAGGTCAACAACTAGGTCACTAGGCTAAATTGCAGATCTAGTTAACACTATAGAGATTGCATTTTTGACTTGAACAGCTTGAAATTTTGTCAGAAAATTTGTCTAGATGATATTGCCATTGGCGCTGAAAGAGTAAAGTCTTAAATAGCCCATTCTCAGGTGAGCGATTCCAGGGCCTCATGGCCCTCTTGTTTCCTATTTATTTCTGTTGTATTACTAAACTTAAAACGTTCCTCCCCATACAGTTGTACATTCAGACCATTGTATTCTTGCTATATGTTGACTATACATGAAAACTTTTTCTTTTAATTTCATAAATGCTTAATTTCGATATTAAATATCTTTAAACTTGTTAGAATTATTTGTATATTTTGTTTATATACTCTCGTTTTTTGTTATCATACTTCTGCTCAACTGGAATGAGAATAGACTTCCCTCTCTCCTTCCAAAGCTTGTGTCACACTTAACTTACAACTAGAGGCATTAACACTTAAGTTAATATCTGTTAATATTTCAGTATCTATGTTTTTTGTTTATCTAATTGATCTAGTTAGAGCAGATTTAAAATTAAGAAACTTCAGCTTGTATGACACTTTATTGTTGCAGTCAATGTTAAGCAAACGGTAAAACAAATGGTTTGAAGACTTAACTCGTCATTTCACGACTAAATTTTACACGCTATATATACTCCACTCCCTACGTCAAAATGGACCCTTTTTGCTATTGATAACGTTTTATTATAGACTATGGTATCCAGGTGAGCAATAAGGAACATCTAGGCCTTCTTGTTTAAGATAAAGGTACATTTGGCCTTCTATACATCCTGTCCGTTTGCACAGGTTATTTAAATGTATTGAACTGCATCTGCTTCCCTTTAAGTCATGCCTTAAAATCATGCGTTGCGTCTTTGATGCTTAGCATCAAAATTCGTCTTGTATACACTTAAAATTAAACAAGCAAATTCAGAGAATCATGGTCCCCCGCCAGGGTCAAGGTCACAAAAATTGGTATTGATGGAAAGGGGTTGTCACAAGGAATACACATGTGAAATATGAAAGCAGTACCTATTACGGTTCAGAAGTAAGGGCCATAACTCCGTGAAAAATCATCCAACCGGAACGCAAACACGATATGCGCATCTACACTTGGTGGTGATCCTTCCTATGAAGTTTCATAAAATTCCAAAAAGCGGTTGCAGAGAAATAGCCCGGAAATGAATTTAGTCATACATAGCCTGATGGTGGAGTAAAGGGCCATAACTCCGTGAAAAATAATCCAACCGGAAAGCAAACACGATATGCGCATCTACACTTGGTGGTGATCCTTCCTATAAAGTTTCATCAAATTCCAAAAATCGGTTGCAGAGAGATAGCCCGGAAATGAATTAAGTCATACATAGCCGGATGGTGGGGTAAAACTCCGTGAAAAATCATCCAACCGGAACGCAAACACGATATGCGCATCTACACTTGGTGGTGATCCTTCCTATAAAGTTTCATCAAATTCCAAAAAGCGGTTGCAGAGAAATAGCCCGGAAATGAATTTAGTCATACATAGCCTGATGGTGGAGTAAAGGGCCATAACTCCGTGAAAAATAATCCAACCGGAACGCAAACACGATATGCGCATCTACACTTGGTGGTGATCCTTCCTATGAAGTTTCATAAAATTCCAAAAAGCGGTTGCAGAGAAATAGCCCGGAAATGAATTTAGTCATACATAGCCTGATGGTGGGGTAAAGGGCCATAACTCCGTGCAAAATAATCCAACCGGAACGCAAACACGATATGCGCATCTACACTTGGTGGTGATCCTTCCTATGAAGTTTCATAAAATTCCAAAAAGCGGTTGCAGAGAAATAGCCCGGAAATGAATTTAGTCATACATAGCCTGATGGTGGAGTAAAGGGCCATAACTCCGTGAAAAATAATCCAACCGGAACGCAAACACGATATGCGCATCTACACTTGGTGGTGATCCTTCCTATGAAGTTTCATAAAATTCCAAAAAGCGGTTGCAGAGAAATAGCCCGGAAATGAATTTAGTCATACATAGCCTGATGGTGGGGTAAAGGGCCATAACTCCGTGCAAAATAATCCAACCGGAACGCAAACACGATATGCGCATCTACACTTGGTGGTGATCCTTCCTATGAAGTTTCATAAAATTCCAAAAAGCGGTTGCAGAGAAATAGCCCGGAAATGAATTTAGTCATACATAGGGGTAAAGGGCCATAACTCGTCAGGGTCAAGGTCACAAGGTCAAAAAATTGGTATTGATGGAAAGGGGTTGTCACAAGGAATACACATGTGAAATATGAAAGCAGTACCTATTACGGTTCAGAAGTTATGACCAAGGTTAAAGTTTTTGTGACAGCGTGACTGACGGACTGACGGACTGACGGACTGACTGACGAATGAGAAATAATAGTCCCCAGCTTTCGCTAAAAGCGGGGGACAAAAACACGCACCACCTATGATTCAATGATTTGTTATCCTCCACTGTATATTTAACGTGACTTCTTTCGTGGGGTGGAGGAGTCGGGAACGGGCCATATGGGCCCCCGCTAAATCCGCAACTACATTTGCCACGCTTTTTCTTTGTTTCGACGCACGGGCCTTACGCCCCCCCCCCCCCCCAGTTAATTGTTAGTTAATGTTGATTAACGTTAAGTATAGCATAGTTAGCTAATCTTGGTCTACAGTGTTAGTTAATGTTGATTAACGTAAAGTATAGCTATGTTAGATAATCTTGGTCTACAGTGTAAGTTAATGTTGATTAACGTAAAGTATAGCTATGTTAGCTAATCTTGATCTATAGTGTTAGTTAATGTTGATTAACGTAAAGTATAGCTATGTTAGCTAATCTTGGTCTACAGTGTTGGTTAATGTTGATTAAGGTGGAATCATACCTTTGAAATAACGTTTTTTGCGACAATGACAGTGTTGTTAAAGAAATCATCATGACTTTCTCGTTTGAAGTGGTATTTGGAAAGAGTTAACACCAGACCGAAGAGAATAAAATTACCTACGTAGTGATGTAAGTTCCATACAACTGCCAAGACAATACACGTAACATAAGGGGAGTAAAAATGAAACTTTTCTCTAAAATATTTTAACAGTTATTCGGTTATTTCAAATTTATAAAAAATTCGCCCGAGAGATTTTTTTTAAAAACTTATATAATTTAGAACAACATTTTGTCTACCATTTACCAAAGTTTCAAGATAGTCTATCGTGTAGATCTTTAGTAAATCGCAATGACGTTAAAGCTCTGTCACGCGACAAACCGTACACTGCGGAATTTAAATTGAAACGTACCCAGGGTTATTAAAATGAACTCCCGATTTTTCATAAAAATAATCAATTTTATTCTTTTACGAAAGTGGTAAATTGTATCTGTTATACTCCTTTAAATATTAAATATGTTTTATATAAACTGACTTGTCTATTTCGCTGTTTATCTGTTAAATCATTTTTTCACATTCCATGTATTAGTATTAGTATTAGTCTCAAACCGTCGCTTGCAGTTCTTATAGATAGATTTTATTTCACTTATTCGAATACATGTAATTCGTCATTTACATACATGTGCATACATTTACATAAACAAAATGATACGGGAACATTATCATGGAAGAAATTGTTAATATATTTTATTATTACTTTCCTATTTGTATTCAGATAACAGTAAATACAGAATGAGTTTCTCTTAATCAGGCAAAAAGCAAGTTTCAGAAATTAAAAGATGATCACTGTCATGCAAAGCTTTCTATCTATTCCATCCGTGATCATGCTTTTTTATTTAAGGAAACACTTTATATGATAAAACGTCGAGAAGAACTATCTGACTTTCTTCCCTTTGGAAAACCTTATGCACAAGATTTTATGAAAGTTTTGACTTGATTGTATTCACACAGCTCCGCAGTTCAATTCAACTTAGAGCTGTTTGAATACAGGTGTTTAGTTTATTGACAATATTTTCCTGTATAGTTTGGGTAAATAACCCACTATTATTGTCTACATACATATCGCGTGGAGTGCTATCACATCGCTGTCTGCACTATGTAGTGAGTCTTCGATGTCATTTCAAAGGTGTCTAGAAATTGTAGACAGTTTATAGTTGGGTAATGATACATTTTGTTTTATAATTGTAAGTGTATCGACAACACACGTAATTAGATACGAACATGTGACCAAAAGTGTGATCTTCTACGGTGTTATGGCATTGTGATTTACTTAAAATCAACACGATAGTTTGTCTTGAAATTTAGTTTAAGGGTAAAAAACAATTCTCAAGACCAAACAAAGTACCGGTAGTTTTAAAATAACGGGGACTTATGGAGTAAAAAAAGAAAGATAGAAGAAGGGGTGTGTGTGGCTGGGTTTCATTTTCAGTTCCACAATGCGCGTACCGGCGCACGTCAGAAGTATTACGGCATAGCGTTTTACTAACAGCCCGTCCCTCATTAAGAGATTTAAGAATAAAGTATTTTAAACCGTCTTTTCCAACATTGTTTAAATTTTCGCAATTAATGTCAACTAAAAATAGAAATGTACAAAGTAGTCTTGCAAGATTTATTAATGAAGCTTCAAATAGGAGGAGGGATCTTATATCGATACCTGCTATTTGAATCATAACCACAGAAAAACCTTTTACTATTACTAATGATGTTATAATGTATATATGAATAGTTTTGTTATGTATGTGATGGTATTTTGTAGTCATGTTTTGTGCATGTTCAACCATTTTGTATGTGTTTTGTATGGCTAATGGCACATTTAGTGCCGACTTGCCTAATAAAATTATTTGAGTTGAGTTGAGTTGAGTTGATATATTTCCAACAAATTTGAGTAAATTGGAGAAATAATGGTGTTCTGAATTATAATGATTTCTTTTAAAAGAAATATCTAGGGCATTTTGTTGTTAGTAAATTAGACGTAAGGTAATAACTGTTTTATTAGTCAGCGAGTTCGTTAAATAAACCAAGTTTTGCTTTAACATTATTTAAGGAAAAATTGTGAACTATATATCATGGTGGAGTTTATATTATTCGCTTCAAATCGATGTTAATATAAGATGAGATAGTAATGGTCATTCCTTTAATCACACATAATTGCGCAGCTGTGTAAACACAAATTGCAATTTAATCAAAAACTTGCCGCAAACGACCACTACATTATCACGGATAGAATACCAATAAAGCTTGGCATGACAGGTATAGACTTCGAAATTCTCAAAATTGCATATTGAGAACAACATTTATATACTGTTATCTCAAATACGATACAAAAAAACAATGGGGGGCATATAATATTTGTGATAATTATATTTCATATATATAGAACAACAGTTGAACAGGAAAGTTAACGAGTCAGTTTATACATATGACAATTCCAAATATTATTTAGTTGTTTTTTGATAAATTATTTACGACCGTAATTACTTTAATTCTTTAAATAGAAACACATGTATACTACCTACCATTATTCTTTAGGGGATAACTTAAATTTAGAATGAAATTGATGATAATAAGGAAAAAAAAAGTAATCATTTTAATTATCCTGGATGCGTCTCAATGTTTAATTCCGGCTAAACGTTACGACGCACACAAAAGGTTTAACGACATTGTGATTTATTAAAAATCGACACGATAGATTTGCTTGAAAGTTTAGCAAATGGTAGATGAAAAGGTGTTCTATGTTATATTTTATTTTAAAAAAAATCTCTCGGGAGAATTTTAAATAAATTAGAAATAATCAAATTACTGTTAAAATATTCTAAAGAAATTTCTATTTTAAGTCGCCTTATGTTACGTTAATTGTCATGACAGATGTATGGAATTGATATCATCACATAGGTTATTGTATTCTCTTTAGTTTAAAGTTTATTTTATCCGAATCCAAATTGAAATGAGGACGTAATAGTGGGGATTAATTAACAATGTAGATCAAGATCAGCTCACTCTGCTATACTTAACGTTAATCAACATTAACAAACACTGTAGATCAAGATCAGCTCACTCTGCTATACTTAACGTTAATCAACATTAACAAACAATGTAGACCAAGATTAGCTTACTATGCTATACTTAACGTTAATCAACATTAACAAACAATGTAGACCAAGATTAGCTTACTATGCTATACTTAAAGTTAATCAACATTAACAAACATTGTAGACCAATATCAGCTCACTCTGCTATACTTAACGTTAATCAACATTAACTAACAATGTAGATCAAGATTAGCTAACTATGCTATACTTAACGTTAATCAACATTAACAAACATTGTATACCAAGATCAGCTCACTCTGCTATACTTTACGTTAAATCAACAATGACAAACACTGTAGACCAAGATCAGCTCACTCTGCTATACTTTACGTTAAATCAACAATGACAAACACTGTAGACCAAGATCAGCTCACTCTGCTATAACTTTACGTTAAATCAACATTAACAAACAATGTAGATCAAGATCAGCTCACTCTGCTATACTTAACGTTAATCAACATTAACAAACACTGTAGACCAAGATTAGCTAACTATGCTATACTTAACGTTAATCAACATTAACAAACATTGTATACCAAGATCAGCTCACTCTGCTATACTTAACGTTAATCAACAATGACAAACACTGTAGACCAATATCAGCTCACTCTGCTATACTTAACGTTAATCAACAATGACAAACAATGTAGACCAATATCAACCCACTCTGCTATACGTTACATTAATCAACACTAACGGACACTGTAGACACAGCTAACTATGCTATAACTTTACGTTAATTAGT
The DNA here is from genome assembly GCA_031761405.1 of Serripes groenlandicus. Classification (NCBI taxonomy): domain Eukaryota; kingdom Metazoa; phylum Mollusca; class Bivalvia; order Cardiida; family Cardiidae; genus Serripes; species Serripes groenlandicus. The sequence continues at coordinate 9,438 of JASEVX010000607.1, read as the reverse complement.
ATTATCTAACACTGTAGAACAGGATTAGCTCTATATTCTAAACTTAACTTTAATCAACATTAACTAATACAGTAGACCCAACTTAGCTTACTCTGCCGCTATACTGTTCGTTAATCAACATTAACTAACAATGAAGACCAAGATTAGCTCACTCTGCTATACTTTACGTTAGTCAACATTAACAAACACTGTAGACCAAGATTAGCTCACTCTGCTATACTTTACGTTAATCAACATATAATATTATGCAAATGTTTGACATTTATTATTTATTTATTGATGATGTTAGGACTGCCAAAATAATTTCACGCGAAAATTATATTACTTACTATTGTATAGGTGACTTATAGGTTCATTGGGCCGGGTGTTTTGTTTCAGATTCTATAATTATATACCATGTTACATGTACACATGTCACTCTAATAAAATATTTACTTATATTTACTTACTTATTGAGTAGATCTAGTCTTTACTAAGAAATAATACTTGAGTAGTGATACATATCGTCAAAGATAATACTGCACGAATGCGCAGGGAAATCTTGGTCTATATTTGTCGTAATTGTAGTTTAAATGTGGGACTAACACGATACGCAATCGCTTTTTTTATATAACGTTGAGTACAGCGGGACAATGGTTATATCAAATAAAACTAAAAATTAGATAAATACGACAGTGAGCCGTTCCACGAGAAAACAAACAGTATGGCCTCTGCGTAATGTATCGAAACATAGTGACAAGAGGATAAATTGTGTCATAATGAGAAATATCTCCTTTTGTCACACTATTTTTGAATTAAATCAATCAGCAGGACGAACATTTTGAAAACATATAGGCACAATTTAAAGGAGAATGTGCTCAATATGAACAGTTGCTTTACTTTTTACAACGTTTTCAAAAGTCGTCTGCTGCAGATGCGTTAACGTGCGTATGCATGTGGGGAATTAATCGGATTTGATGTCAAGATACTAAGACAGGTAAAGTCAATACAATCATCTTTGGGCAAATACCTTTAATTGATGTATTGCGTAATTTAGATGATGTTGTAAATATAGCGGACCGCGTCCATCGAAAAGAGGGCGTGACGAACCTTATCCACCTGCATATATAAAGACCAATATGTCTTTACGGTCTATCTTAAAATTTCTTTTTTTATCAAATTGAATTTGAAGACAAACTTGACCGTGTTGTCACACTTATTACCTCATTCTTACGACTACATTCAACTCAAGATTTGTGCTGTTCTTTTGTTTTCTCTATTAAAGGAAATCCTTATGTGAGGCGTCCCGCGAGAAAACCAACATTCAGGACGTAAAGTATCGACCCGGATCAGCCTAAGCATGCCGCGCAGGCTTACCCGGATAGACATTTTTCGTCTCCTGTGGATTTTCTGTTTCAGGAATCCTTATTCTATACCTCTATCTCCCAGAGACCGAATGTATCGGCCTGAATCAGTCTGCGAGGACTGCGCTGGGTGATCTGGGTCGATATAATAGGCAGAGGCAATAATTTTGTTTTTCTCGCAGGACGGCTCATTTATAGAAAGGGGCATGTCAGGAAAATACCGGGCTTGATCGGTACATACAGTAAAACAATGCACGATGAAATGACATACTCGTATAGTGAAATGTTTGGCATAACCGGCCTTGTGGGCTTGTTATTATAAAACTGATACATTCTTGAAATAAATGTGTATAAAGGAGAAATATTTCGATTTCAACAATTTCTTCATGTCCTACAATACTACAAACGCCTGTTGGTGTCAGAAATGTATCTGTTGTGGTTAAATGAAAATATTACTGGCTTTATTTTGATTGGATGAAAAATGTCTACCAAGCGAAATTCGTTATGTAATACATTTCTGTCTGTCTGGATAATATTACCCTTATTTCTTCAACCCCCATACAGGCACTTTCTGACGCCTCTGACGTATCTGAAGCAGACGACTTTTGAAAAGATAGTGACAAAAGAAGAAATTGCTCAAAACGAGCAATTTCTCCTTTTGCCACAATGTTTTCCACTTTAAGTCATTGGTTATCCGTTCAATTATAGATATTTTCCATTTTTTGACAAAATATGTTCAAAGTCGTCTGCTGCAGATTTGTTGTATGAGGGAAAGGGTTATTAATAACAACTAAAGCGTGAACGATGAAAACACTACTGGCTTTATTTGTGTTGGACGAAACATGTGCTCGAGCCGTAAAACCTCATGTAATAAATTTGTTGAAAAATGTAATAAATCTCTACCTGTGTTGATCAAAAAGCCCTTATTTATGCGACTGAAACGTCAATGATGACGTCATTTCTGGCTTTATTTTGCTTAGACCCGAATTGTCACCGAGCCGTAAAGTTATGCAAGAAATTTCTATCAATGTAGATCATATAACCCTTATTTATTTATTTATAGTAAGACTTAAAATTCAATGATAACATGATTACACATTACTTGCGTTGCTTTGATTAACGAGCCGAAAATCGTTATGTAATACATTACTACATTTATAAGTGGAGATCATATCACCCTTAATTATATATATTACAACTAAAACTTCATTAAATATAACATGGCTGGTTTATGTTGTTTGGACAAAAATCGTCCTCAAACCGAAAAATGTTATGTAAGCAATGTCTATATGTGGAGATCATATAACTCTTACTTATATTATACATTATTAGCTTCAACTTGATTAGTCTAAAAAATGTCCCAAGCCAAAAAAAAAGTTATGCAATACATTTCTATCAATGGAGAACATATAACCCTTATTTATTTAAGATATGACTAAATCTTGAGCGTGTTAGTTTAAGGATGTACTGAACTGAGGTTTTGAGATTTAAAAAAAAAATTTTTTTTTTTTACTTTCTTATTAAATCTTCTTATTTTGTTGTCAATTCAAACCTGTTTAGTCATTATACCTTTTTATAATTCTTCGAAATTTAAAAAAAAGTGGATAAAATTTGCATGAGATAAAGGGCCTATTTTTTTCATGAGCCTTCAATTTGTTTGTGAGACGCTGTCCAGTTGCTGTGTTTGATTAAGAAATAAAACTGGGCAAAAAGAACATATTAAAGTCCATGTATATAAAATTTAATCTAGAACTTATATATATCATATTGTTTTGAAAAAAAGTAGAAAATATTGGAAAACTTTTTTGACATTTGAAGATATGTTTGAAAAATTAATAAATATATATTCATATTTTAACATTTTTTGGCCATTCAAAGAAGAAAAACTGAAAATATTGCCCAATGACATATACTTTTCTTATTAAAATCTGATAACTGATAGTAATTGAAATAACTTAGAGAAGTTTCAGAAAAAGTTAAATATTACAAATATGTTTTTTCCTTATTTCAAAGTTTTGAAATTGTCTATTCTTAAATCTGACAATTATGGATTTTCATTAGTGTCAAATAGTGTCTATTTTTTTAGCTTTAACTACAATGTATTGCATGAACTTCCAAAGATATGGATAAACTACATTCAGAATGAGATTAAAACCACAAGAAGATAAACAATTAGCATATCAATTTTCAAATATCGGCAATTTGCGCGATTTTTTTTTTTTTTTCATGGGCTAAAATAGCAAAAAAAAGCTCATCATAAGGCTTTTATAAATTGATCTAGCAAAGAAAAAAGCCCACTACCATACCTTTTTTTTTTTTTTTTTTTAATTTAACATATATCCAACTTTCAAAAAAACAAAATTACAACAAAAGTTAAATATTATGAAAAACCACTTTTCAGTTCAGTACATCCTTAAGTCGTGTATTTGTAGAATATGTACCCGTTAAATGCTTTGCATTTCGTCAGTATCTCAAATTAACCCTTTCCCTCATACGGCAATTCTGCAGCAGACGACTTTGAACGTATTTTGTCAAAACACAGAAAATCTCCATAATTAAATGGATAACCTATGACGAAAAGTGGAAAACATTGTGGCAAAAGGAGAAATTGCACGTTTTGTGCAATTTCTTCTTTTGTCACTATGTTTTTAAAAAGCCGTCTGCTGCAGATGTGTCAGAAAGCGCCTATATGAGGGAAAGGGTTAAGTCACTATATTCCATGCACACACGCATCGGTGTATAGCATTATTGAGTCCATTAGATCCAGTGTGTGTATACCACGTGACTTTTGACGTCATATTTGCATGATAAGACAGCAATAATTACTCTTGATAAGAATGTAAAAACAATGGTAACTATTTTATTTCTTCACGTCCTATCTCCGGGTTTTTACAGGAGTTTGATTAGTGCTCTAGTTTGTTCAAACACTTCGACGAACCTGTTCTCAAAATCCAGTTCTGATAATGCTCCGGTTGTCGGCGATATTAATACATTTTGAGAAAAGGTTCATCGAAGTGTTTGAAGAAACTAAACCACTAATTAAACTCCGTTGAAAAACCGGAGGTAGGGCTCTATAAGCGGCGTAGACTGCGCCATGTTTTATTAACAAGAGGGCCATGATGGCCCTGGATCGCTCACCTTATTTATACAATGTACTGCAATGCCAAACACATCAAGACAATTATTCTGAATGCAACCTCCACAGTGTTAATAAGATTTTCCTTCATTTGGCCTAGTGATCTATATTTTTTTTTACCTGATATGACCCATATTCCAACATGGACTAGATATCATCAAAACAACATTCTGACAAATTTTCAACTTGCTCAAAGTAAAAATGCGGCCTCCGGAGTTTGAACAATATTTTCCTTTATTGACTTTGTTTCTGACCCAATATGACCCATATTTGATTTATTATGCTGTAGATATAATTCAGACAAACATTCTGACAAAATTTCAAGCTACTGAAGCAAAAAATGCGGCATCCAAAGTGTTAACAAGATTTTCCTTCAATTTTGCCTAGTGACCTAATTTTTGGCCCTACATGATCCATATCCAAACTTGGCTTAGATATTATTTAGATAAACATTCTCATTAAATGTCAAGCTGCTGTAGCAAATAATGCGTCTTCTACATAGTTTACAAGATGTTCCTTTAACTTGGCATAGTGACCTAGTTTCTGACCCATATTCAAACTTGACCTAGATATCTTTAAGACAAACATTCTGACAAAATTTCAAACTTCTGAAGCAAAAAATGCGGCCTCTAGAGTGTTAACAAGATTTTCCTTCAATTTCACCTAGTGACCTAGTTTTTGACCCAACATGACCCTTGATCGAACTTGACTTACATATCATCAAGACAAACATTCTGATAAAGTTTCATCATGCTCAAGTTAAAAATGCAGTATCAAGAGTGTTAACAAGATTACCCTTCATTTTGGCCTAGTGACCTAGATTTTAACCCGGCATGACCCATATTCGAACTTGGCTTAGATATCATTTAGCTAGTGACCTACCTTTTGACCCGACATGACCCATGTTCGAACTTGACCTACATATCATCAAGACAAACATTCTGATAAAGTTTCAACATGCTCAAGTTAAAAATGTGGCCTCCAGAGTGTTAACAAGATATCGCTTCAATTTGACCTAGTGACCTCGTTTTTGACCTCATATGGCCCAGTTTCGAACTTGTCCAAGATTTGATGGGGATGAATGTTCACTTTCATGAAGATTGGATGCAAAATGTAGCCTGTAGAGTGTCAACAAGCTGAAATGTTGACGACGCACGACGGACGGACGCCGGACAAAATGTGATCACAATAGCTCACCTTGCACTTCGTGCATAGGTGAGCTAAAAATAATGAAAAAATAAAAAAGTTACATTTGTTTTTACCTCTAAACCGAAGTAAAATATTTCTGTCAGCCGTAGCATTTGTGACGTCAAAGTCACGTGGTATACACGCACTGTGATCGTTCAGAACGATCTTTCCATTCTGACAATGAACATTTCTTATAAGAGAGATTTAGATGTTGCTTAACCCTTCCCCTCATACGACAATTCTGCAGCAGACGACTTTGAACGTATTTTGTCAAAACATAGAAAATCTCCATAATTAAATGGATAACCTATGACAAAAAGTGGAAAACATTGTGGCAAAAGGAGAAATTGCACGTTTTGTGCAATTTCTTCTTTTGTCGCTATGTTTTCAAAAAGCTGTCTGCTGCAGAGGCGTCAGAAAACGTCTGTATGAGGAAAAGGGTTAAATAGTTGGTTTCAAAGGAAGGAAAGTATAGAGACACAGAACAGGGCGAAGTGACTTTTTAATTTAAAACATCTTAACCCTTATCAACATAAAGCAACTCTTCAGCAGAAGGCTTTAAATACCTCAAGATAAAAATAAATCTCTATAAGTGACAGTATGAATAGTTTTATTTTAACAGGGCTGGCGAAATATGATTTTGACTTACTTGTCCGTTTTTTCAAAATGCTATTTTGCACTTGTCCGTATGATAGTTAGATAGTAGATCCCTACAAAATTTCACTTGTCCGCACAGGCTCTAGGACAAGCTGGGCAATACGGACAATGGATTTTGCCACCCCCTGAATATAATTGAAAACATTGTGGCAAAAGGAGAATGTGCTCACATTCAACTGTTGCTCTAATTGTCATAACGTTTTTTAAATGTCGTCCGCTGCCGTTGCGTCTAAATGCATTGCAGGATCATTAATATTTTTAATATTAATATAAATGTCGACAGATCTTACTAAACTTACCGCATGTTGATTTTGAAGTTAAATTATTTTGATTCATTTCGACAGTTCAATGCAAGCAGAAGTGTGTTATTTGACAACGAAATGTATATAAGAATATGCGGATTTAGATTGTGTTGCTATTTTCCCTTTTCCCGATTTACGGACTGACCAATCAATGTATAGTTGATAAACAAACATATTACAATTCCACTTAGCAGACACAAAGTGTTTCCCCAATGCTGGCTCAAAAAACTATCTAGTATCTAAAAGGTGAGAAGCTTATTAATTCCTGTAAGTGATAAATCAACATGGAGTTCGTTTCTGGGAGCAGAGGAACGCATTTAAAGGGTTTTGTAATTCCGTGGCCTTGTCTTTTTAGGTTACAATACACCAACTAAATTCCTTTTTTGTTTCCATGTAAATGGACCAGTTTCAGTCCCCTATTGTGACACTTTCTAAGCGTTTCTCATGTAGAACACCATATATCATTGAAAAGAGTGACCTCTAAGCTTTAAAACGACCTAAAGAAAACGTCGGGGGGGGGGGTCTATAATGAACAAAAAAATATCACCAGACGTCATTTTGGACCAGATCGGGCCCGGACAAAACCGGTGTTTAGCATTCTCTTATGATTTTTAACTCAATGTCATATATTCAATGCACTCTGGTGATTGGTACTGGTATATACAACAACGTTTTTGGCCTGGGGCTTTAGCCCCTGGCCGTAGTAGTAATACCATTTTGTTCGGAGCCTGCCAATTGCTGTTAACACCATACAACGCATTTTAGGGTGAGACTGCGCGAGAAAAATAGTTAAACATGGATTCAACAAAACTGCATTTAAAAGGTTAAGATCTTCCAAAGAAATATCATTGTAATATTGTTGGAACATCAGTGAACATCTTAAGGCGTGCGCACTCCAGTATAAGTTTAACAAATGTTTTCGAAATGAATGCGCCGAGAGGTCAAATCTGGAAGTTTATTAACTATTAACATTCGCGAGGCAGAACGGAAAAGTACAAACAGTCGCGCCGAGCCCCGGCAGCTCAATCGGTAGCGACGCGGGCTGTCAATCCAGGGGTTGTGAGTTCGAATCCCGGATCGGCCAACTTTCTTTCCGACGATTGACAAAAGTCAATGCGACATGCGTCATTCGTCTTCCATCAATGGGCTAAGTCTATGTGGAAAAGCAGCCAGGTGCTTGGGAAGATTGTTGTGTGGAGTACTGGTGTGAGAAAACCAGGAAATGCATGAGTAGGTGAACTGGCCGCCGTGATACAACTGAGAAATTGTTGAAAACGGCGTTAAACCCCAATCAATCAATAAAACAAAGAGTCGCGTGCGTGACAAATGCAGTGGCGGATTTACCGGAGGACCCGCAGGGTCCTTGCGACGAAACATTAATGGTAAACAAAGGAGTTGCTTGACAAATGCAAATGGAAAACATTGTGGCAAAAAATAGAAAATCTCCATAATTGAATGGATAACCTATGACAAAAAGTGGAAAACATTGTGGCAAAAAGAGAAATTGCACGTTTAGTGCAATTTCTTCTTTTGTCCGGGCACTATGTTTTCAAAAAGCCGTCTGCCGCAGAGGCGTCAGAAAGCGTCTATATGAGGGAAAGGGTTAAAAACATTCCACCGTTCATGTTTTACAAACAATTAGGGGAACAAAAATTATGAAATATGCTCTTAAGTATTTAAGTAATACATAGCGCTTAGTAAGGTTGATGGAATTGGATTCAGTCTCTTATAATCTTAAATATTATTAAAATAGAATATTAGAACAAAGATCGGAATCAGGTCAATGTTGTTAAGTCCTATTTTCCACATTTTCTACTGTAACTTTACTTTAGTTTGGTTTTAACATATTTTTTTTTTCGATACAGTAATGCACACTATAAACAATGCAAGCAATAAGTGCAACAAAAGGATTGGAACGAAAGCTAACAGCTTATATACATGTAGTTCCTCTCCATTAGGTGATTGAACAGTTGTTTACAAAGTGAAATATAAATATACAAAATGTATTGAGTAACTAGCCATCAATAGAAAAAAAGAGATAAGTATTGCTTAAAAGAATGATAAATGTTGGTAGTGTAATAATTGTTAATTGAGCCGTTCCACGAGAAAGCCAACATTATTGTCTCTTAATCATGGCCGATACATTCCGTCTCAGGGGTATAGAGGTTGTATAGATCAATGATTCCCGAAACAGAAAATCCAGAGGAGGCGAAAAACGTCTGTCGGGGTTAGTCTGCGCGGTATGCTTAGGCTGATCCAGGTCGATACTTTACGCTGAGTTCACAATGTTGGTTTTTCTCGCGGGACAGCTCAATTGTATATTGAAGCGTTATAAGACTGATATTTACCATCATCTATTGACCGTGGTTCTCAAGTAAAGTAGACACATAACAAATTGAAATTCCTTATCCAGTAAATTTTACATTAATGGTTGAACATTTATGTCTGGTTCAGAGAAATATCTTGATTTTTTGTAGATTTTATCAGGTGTTAATGCATGTATCTCTCAATTGTTTAATCACACTATCTGTTTCCTCTCTAAGGACTTTGTTATGTTTATGTTTTTCAGAATGTGAAGACACTGGCCTCACAGTTGCAGGCATGAGGTATGACTGCAATGCTTTACTCAACAAGACAATCTCCGACACAAAACATCTAGGGGTCTACGTTAAACGAAACGCAATGTGTAAGGAACAAGAGGGCCAAGATGGCCCTAAATCGATCACCTAATTGATAGTAAATTAGTAGCAAATATTTAACTGCAAATATCTGGAAAAATTTGATCAAGGATTGCAAATGAAACTGCAAGGAG
>JASEVX010000606.1:0-78585 GCA_031761405.1 Serripes groenlandicus | reverse complement strand
TAAGAATGGTTGTCAAGAACCTGAATTGTTCAACTTGCCTATTACAAGAAACCTGAAAACAACCTGGAAATCAAGTGTTTCATAACTTTTTCTTAATAATTAGTAAATGAGACAAATTGTTCTCACCTTGGTTACACCGTTAATTGAAAAAAGGCTTGTATTTACATTTGTTCATCTATCTTATTTATTGTGTATTACTTACTTATCTACTTTGTCCCCAGTGGGACACAAGGCCCTAATTATTGTATACAGGGCTCTCACTAGGCTCAAATTTTAGGGCGAAGTGACTTCTCCCTCCAGACAATTTAGGGCGAAGTGGGGAGACTTAGCTAGAAGTGATATTTCTTGTGTCATTTGGAAAAGAACACATTAACTTAAAGTAAACAAAGATGAAATAAATCGCCGAAATATACATAACAATTCATAAGAGGACATCTTTTAATTATTTATTACTGTTTTTCCGGTTTCTCCTTTAATTAATTGCACTCGTCAACTTACGTATTTCCTAGTTTGCGATCCGAACATTGTGTTCTAAAGTCGCCGAAATATAATTAATGAAGCTCGCCATCCATTCCGAAATGGTGTCTGACGATTTGTAAATAATTGTAAATAAGCCTGTTGTAAGTATCGCAAACGACGTATATTCGTTTCGGGTTTGTGATCCGAACATTGTGTTCTAAAGTCGCCGAAATATAATTAATGAAGCTACATTGCGTTCGCCGATTCAGGCATTTCATAATGAAGTTCGTCGTTAGTGTAAAAGACAACACTTATATATAGGTTTTTTGTTAGTTGGAGGTATTGTCTTTTGATTAGTTAATTACGAATATTATGACACCCCCATGCTACAGCTATTATAATGAAGCCCCGAACAAAATTCTGATGTGTTTTCAATTTCTCCATTTCTTAATTATTGAAGACGATTTTCTCCTTAAACGAAGAAAAGATTCACAAAATCATTTATATTATTGAAAGGGTTAAAAACTAATTCGACTTCAATCTCATTTACATCGGATACGTACTTAATGATTTTAAATGGGGCGCCATAATATTTGATATGACTATATGGTGATTGGTAAACTGAAGAAGAACTCCTGTTTCACAAGTAGCAGCATATCTGACAGGCATATATTGAACATGGCAACCAACAGGAATTTTTAAAACTGCTTATGACAAGCAGTAGAAAACCACCAAACATAATAGTAAATGTCTTTTTGATTGAATGTCAAGATAAATTCAACAGATGCTAACAAGCAGTAGAAAACCACCAAACATAATAGTAAATGTCTTCTTGATTGAATGGCAATTTTTTTTTTTTTTTTTTATTTATTTACCTCGCCGTGCAGAATTAACTATTTGGCGAGCAGACAAAGTTAGATACAAGGAGTCCGGGTGCGATACCCTAGCTCTTTCCGAAAAGACCCTTGGTTCTTTTACGTGCCCGGTGTATAGCACCGATGCACGCGGGGTTATTTTTCCTGGAAAGTGACCAGTACTTAACCTCTAGTTGAGTGGGGGACGCTTAAAAGCATCCCTTAAATTTCCAGAACCCGGACCGGGATTTGAACCCCAGACCTCTGGGGCAATAGAGATGCTCTACACTTATGTACTATAGCAATACAATGACTTTCCCGCCTTCAGCTGGTATTCTGCTGTTTCTACGGCGTGTTATAAATATATAGTTAAAGCAGGGTACCAGACGTGTATATTTCCAGGGCCAACACAGATAATGAATATGCATAAATTCTTAAATAGGTCAGATAAACAAACCCTTTCTATAACATGGGTCTTGACTGCGTTTTTGCAGGTTTCGCTTAAAAAAGAACATAGATCGTGTTTAAAAAAAAAAAAGATGTGAAAGCCTAGCAAAATGTTTTACATGCGGTAAAATATGTTCAAAAAGGCTTTAGCATATGTTAAACTCTTCATTAGGTTCTCAACAATAGCCTGAATAAAACAAAACTAAAAAGGAGAAGGGTTCTTACTTGATAACGTCAACATTGCTACGGTGTGTTCCCGGAACGTCGACTCGATTTAATCCCTAGCTAGTCGGTAGAGCGGATCGGGGGGACCATTAGAGGGTAATTATGTGACGGGTATTGCTTTATAAATATAAATAAAGAATGCGAAATTGAAATTTTATTTATGCATAAACAAGAAATATATACATGCGAAATTTAAAACATTTGAGAAAACCGATTATTTTTTCAATTTAATAATGCAGAATTTCGATATTGTCAGCACTATTAAGTAAAATATTAGAAAACAGCATATAAATTATAATCACACGAACACACGAACACACTGAGATGCGGACTCCGCATAAGCCATCAACTTAAGAACACCAGTTTCATACCTCTCTTTCATGATACTTGATCTACGATCAATAGTCTGGTAGCGCTTTGCACAAAGGGTGAGTTGTTCCAGCTCTCTGTAAATAAGTTTGGGTGGGAGTGTTGTGTCATTTTCTTAATTTTGCTGTGCCAGCCTTCGATGTTGTTCGTAGTGCGCGGGCTCTGTGTGCCAAAGTGGTTCCACATCGCTCTGTTGCCTTCTACCCATTGTTCGGTAACGTAGTCTGTGAATGTCTGTGTGAGTTCCGTTAGATCGGCCTCGTCTCTGTCTTCTAGAGTCCGGAACCAGACGTCTTCTATCTTGTCTAAGGGAAGCAGAGGCAGGATTGCTGCAGGCCGGACGAGTGTCATTACATCTTTGTTTTCTTTATACGGAATCTGGAGACCGGTTGCTTGTGCTCTTCGCCAAATGCACTGGGTAAAATGGAAGAAACACCCCTTTGTGTGAATACCAGGGAACGTTTGTAGTATGGCACCGTGGGCAGCTGTCTCGAAGTCAAGTACGGCAGAAGTTTGGTGGAATCTCAGACCGATGTCGTTCATCTTGTCTTGAAGGAGGCTTAAGAATAGTCTGAACTTCGCTTGGCTCTTTCCTGGCAAGAAGGAGTAGACAACTGGCATCATTTTACCAGCAATCTGTACATGGATCGAATAGATCTGGTTGAAGAAGCTGGGGCATGTGTAGAACGTTCCGTCTCAGTAAAACGTGTTGGATGCGGCTAAGTGGTGGATGTTCTCGGTTGTAGCGAAGGCAAGCATACGGTTGTTCTGGTGACCGTCGTCGAATATTAGAAATATGTCATCAGTGGCTGTTTCTGTCCATTTGCCGTCTAAGAATATTTCTGTCTTAGTCTTTGGAAGTGAGGGTGTCTGTTTTCTGCGGGCTCGGTACAGCATGGACTTTGTGGAATTGAAAGTAGGTATCTTTTCAACAACTTCGCGGCAGGCGTCATCCAATTCGTTGTCTCTGAGTTTGGAAAGCTCTTCTGTAAAGAAAATGGAAATTGGTCTAATTTCTTCTGCGCAGCGCCGAGATATCTTGCTCATGATCTGTTTGACAACGACGTTGGAGTGGTCTGTTGGGTGGTTATGGTTTTGTCTCCCGAATCATGTCGGTATGTCATTGAATGTAGACAGGCAAGCTTGGCAACCTCGTTTGACACATCTCCAGAACATCTTGTCTTCTCTTCTACGGTTTACGCGATAAATGTATCCGTCAAATTTCAAGTTATGACCCCCTTTTCTGTACATGATGTACTGAACGTTCAGCTGTGCGTTTGCCATGAATGAATATGACTAAGTGAGTGTCGGATAGTTTCATCATTTCAGTTATACATAAGTTATTCGTATGTTTCTAACGGTTTGAACTAAATTAACATCAAGTAAGTAACAGAACAGTTTATTTTTGTTTTAAAGAAAAAATATCAAAAGGCACAGTTTTTAATTAATTTGTCGGTCTACCTTAATAGTTTGAACTTAATTACTTACGACTAGAAAACAATACCTTAACGATTAAAAGAAAACAACTTAATTGTAACCTGCATTTAAATTGTAATTATTCTGATCAATTATCGTCTATCCTTCAGATAAATTTATAGTATGAACTTAATTAATAATGTTAAAATGTTATTCTTTATTCAAGTTTTATTAAATGCGTGCATCCTTAAAATCAAATAAATTGATTTATAGTATGTATAGTTCTATACCCCTTTAGGTACCCCCTAATCCCGGATTAGTGAAAGGTGTTAAGCGGAACGAGTCGACGTTCCGGGAACAAACCATTGCTACAGCCATGCATATTCATGAATTCTGTTCTGATAAACAAACCCTGTCTGAATCATGACTTTTAACTTTGTTAAAGCAAGTTTCGCAACAAAAAGAACTTTTATCGAAAATCTATATGCGAGTAAAACAGAACGTTTACGTATGTTATATATGCAGTAAAATATGTTTAAAGAGGCTTTGCGATTCGCATTGAAAGACTGTTGATGACGTTCTCAAAAATTGTCGGAATCAGACATACAGTACTGCGTTGAAGAAAGGGTTCAAACTTGAAACAGGGCCTGGTCGTATTTTACGTTGATTTGCGTAAGAATATTCTATATTATGATATACATTCAAATATGATATTTACGCTTGTTATTATCTATGACAAGCTTGAATAATCGCATATTTTTTTTACTTACTCTGTGTTTGCTGTTGTAACCATTCGTAATATTTAGTCAAACAAATTTGCACTATATTGTTGGTGGTGAAGGGCATATACATTACGTGACTTCAATCTCACCTTGACTATGGTATCGTTTGCGCATGTGCGCAACTATACCAAAAATACTACTAGATTTATTCTTACTTCTATTTCTAACAACATTGTAACAAAAGATTTAAAGGAATCATACAATCACGGATAAAACTCAACCGTCTAACTAGATTTATTCTTGCTTCTATTTTTAACAACAATGTAACATGTGCATGCTGTACTATATATATTAAACAATAGTTTTATAAACAATAGATATGTGCATGATGTACTATATATATTAAACAATAGTTATATAAACGATAAGTATGTGCATGTTGTACGATATAGTAAACAATAGTTATAACACTAATCCCCTCGGCCCCCTTAACCCAGGAAAAAAAAAAAAAAAAAAAAAAAGAAAAAAAACAAAAAAAAAAACATCGCATATATATAGGTATACATATATATATCTATATATATACTAGATAGTCTGCAAACCAATAGTCCGAGAACAATAATAGTAGTAATAACGATAGCTGCTCGCCAAATGGCATTAATGCCGAGCGCGAGGGTAAACAACGCCAAACAACAACAACAAATTTATTAGTCGCCGGGCAGAAGCCCGCGACTTCTATTTTTAATAGCTTTTCGGAAATCACATGGGAGGGCGGCTTATTATTAGAAAGAAACAAATCTAGATGATTTGAACATATTACAATTGTGGTTGTTTACGAACACTAATAAATGACACATCTAAAATGAAATAAATATTCCGATTTTTTAATGTTTGCAGTTTTTGGACGGTACCCCTAAGGGTACAGTCTATAGCCATGTGCATTTTGAGAAATCGTACAACAATTGGCTCCCTGATTATAAACAGTATGACAGAGTAAAGCTGGGTACCAAAACCGAGAGGGCTTTTTTTATACCCACAACAAAAAAGTAGTGCCAATTATCAGGCAATATAACTGCTTTTCGAAAACATTGTTGAATCAAGATATCTGAATTTTGAAAAAGGACTGTAAAAAGGCAGCATTAGTGGTTGAAGTATTACGTTTACAATTTTGCGTTGAAGTTTGAATTAATATATTCATAAACAATGTATGAATATATATCAATTGTTTACATGTTTCAATCAGAAAGAATTTAATTTTTAGAAACGAAATAATATTGACACTATTACAATTCATACGTTATTATGTTTCTTAAAATTTCGTTTAATATAAAATCGTAATACGGCAATTTTGGTGATATCACGTGATATTTTGATTTTCTTGTAGATCAGAAGTGATTTTGGGATGTTTAGTAGAATTAAGAATAATGCCAAATGCTTCCATGAAAAACCATGAAAAACTATCTGTAGTATTAACAATAATGCCAAACGCTTCGATGAAAAACTATCTCCCAACTAATTATCTAGCCACTCGATTCATTTTACTGAAAGAGATGGTAAGGAACGACAACTCTGCGAAGGAGAACTTGCAACTTCCGTTCAAAATGAAAGTAGAAATCTGACAAGCTGCCCTGACGATAGATTGTTATTATGGAGAAAAGACACATGAAGTTTTATATTGAGGAAGACTGATAGGAAAGAAAGGAGTGGAAGCCTAAAATGTTCATTTAGTCATCAATCCGTAAAATGTTCGAGGTAGGTCTGTCAATTAAACTGTAATTTGGAGTGGATTTTTTTTTTCGCCCTGTGCTGTATCGTAACCGAATATGAAAATAAGCTCACATGTATTTCGTGTACACGTATGTCTGAAAATAGCCCAATTCCTGTAGACATTCGCTTGTTCGTGTTATCATCTGACATCTGTTAATTATTTAAAAGGGTGGCATATGAAGGAAAATAAAAAATAATAAATGAAGGACTTCGGAGACTTAATTCGTACATATATTGTACAAGTATATCATTGTTACTGTATGTATACACTATTTAGGCTCATTTGAGGACTTAGGAGACAAAAGTGGTTAAGTGATGTGAAAACTGCTTTCAAACTTAAGTGTGTACAATTATTTGTATTGATGATATTATGTATAATAGTTTGTTATTGAAAAGAATGAAGAAATACAATGTATATTGATAAATGAATTTTCCAGATTTTGTCTTTACTTAGATGGAGCATATGCATGATGCTTTGCCAAAAATGTTATTCAATTAACACACAAAAACATATGTATATTTGTGTACGTTATGTTATAAATTGTCTAGTGAATCCATGACACTTTGCCTTGACGTCATTTATAAAGTTATATTGACATAAAAGTAGTGATGCTACGCCGTTTCTAGGTCTAAATTACATGTAAATGGTCAGTTAAGACTGCATAACATGATACATAGGCTCCTCTGAGTCTTCACTGGATACATATGCATTATAACCCCAAATAACTTAATGCAGATCAATAATTGCAAAGTATCTATTATAAACAGACTATTTTATTATTCAAATCATAGCATACATATATATTGATAAAGAATGATTTTGTGCAGACATGTATACACATCTTGATTTTATTTTTATCTTGATTTTATTTTTATTGTGCAATCAGTAACTGTATGTATTTTTGTTTCGTTTCAGATCATGGAAATGTTGACGGAAGACATTCAAGTAAATCATTTTGAGCTATAACACAGCCTTCCAGGAAGACACTTGTACATGATAACTAACATTAAGTAGATCATTTTGAACTACATATTGTGTCACACAGGGTAGGGTGAACATGGCAAGTCCTGGACGCAACAAAACGGGTAGAAAACAAAAACAAAACGACGTTAATGACATTCTTCAAAGCTGGTAACAGCAGCGAGTCGTTGTGAAAAGTATTCTGAATGAAAGTGTTTATTCTGTAAAGGTAACTCGGAAAACAATAACGGAATGGAAGGACAAGTATCTAGGAGATATAAACAATGCAAATACGAATCAAGGATGCCCAATGTGATCTGTTTTTGTTTACTATAATACAGGAAGATAACTGTGTAATTAACTAATTACTATGAACAAGACATTCAAGTAAATCATTTTGAGCTATAACACAGCCTTCCAGGAAGACACTTGTACATGATAACTAACATTAAGTAGATCATTTTGAACTACATATTGTGTCACACAGGGTGAACCTGTTGATCATTTTGATCAGGCAGATCATTTGTTTTGTTAAATGACCCAAGTTGTAAAAGGTTTGTTAAATGACCCAAGATGTAAAATTTAAAAGTAAAACTAAGTTTACTAGCATTTGTCAACAGTAAGAGGCATGAGTAAAAAGCATTGTGACAAAAGAAGAAATTGCTCGTATGGAGCAATTTCTTCCTCTGCCTCCATGTTTTCAAAAAGCCGTCTGCTGCAGAGGCGTCAGAAAGTGTCTATTTGAGGGAAAGGGTGATTGAAATATTATAATTAGCTCCTCTGGCTGAAAACTAGTCGAGCTTATGTCATGGCGAATTGTCCGTCGTGCATGCGTTAACATTTTGCTTCAAACGACTTCTCCTACTTAACCACTTGGCCAATTAAGATGAAACTTCCTAGGAAGCATCCTCTTAATGTCCTCTTCTAAATTCATTCAAATTTTTTGGATCCATCCAAAATTCTGGTTTCCATGGCAATCAAATTAAAAAAGTAGGGAAAACTTGAAAAAGCTTCTCCTCCGAAAGTGTCAGGCCGATTTCCAAATAATTTTGTAGAAATGTTCCTTGGGTGACCCTCTATCAGATTCCTTCAAGCCAAGTTGATTGGTTGAAAAACATGGTCGCCAGGGGGGGCGGGGCTATTTGCATTATATGGCTATAGTGAAAACTTGAAATATCTTTACCTCAAAAAGTGTTTGGCAAATTTTCAAATTATTTTGGAGAAATGTTCCTAGGGTGACCCTCTATCAGATTTCTTCAAGCCATGTTGATTGGTCGAAAACTATGGCTGCCAGGGGGCGGGGCTATTTTGCCTTATATGGCTATAGTGAAAACTTAAAAAATCTTCTCCTCCGAAAGTTTCAGACAAATTTTCAAATTATTTTGTAGAAATGTTCCTAGGATGGTCCTCTGTCAGATTCCTTCAACAATGTTGATTGGTCAAAAACATGGCCATCAGGGGGCGGGGCTGTTTGAAGATTTAATTTTTGCCTAATGGCCGTGGAGCGATACTGGCCCTCTTGGGCCTTTTTTTTTTTTAAATCTGATCAAAGCTTTCTCTGTCTAGATTCCAGAGAGTACTGGTACATGTTCATAAGAAGAATTAATTTCACAATCAAATTATTGATCACAAAAGGAAAAAGCACATTATGAGATTTATTCTGACATAAAGTTTAAAGATTTTCTATTGCATAATTATTGTCTACAACCTATATACATTCAAAGGTCAGTTTACTATTTTTTTCTATGTATATTCAAGTTGATATGTACTCATCATGCAACAGAATTTACATGTACAAAATATGTCCCCAATTTTTCAATTGTTGAACATAGTAATGGGAAGAAAAGTATGATTTTTTTAACACAACTGTACATTTTGACCTGTTGATTTTTTTGCAAACTTCAAGGATTGGAAGAAATATTTAAACGGAAACAATATCACAGGCTCTTTTTAAAAACTTTACCCAAATTTAACCAATCTACAGCAGACAACTTTGAAAATATCTTTGCAAGCTCACTTTGGTACAGCATGTTTCCTATTTTATTACTCAGTTTACCGTAGCTCAGTCAGTAGAGACACAGGCTGTTAATCCAGGGGTTGTGAGTTCGAACACCAGCTTGGCCTACATTCCTTCCAACATTTGACATGACTACCACCAATGGGCTTTCAGACTATGTGGAAAAGCAGCCAGTTGCTTGGAAAGTATGTTGTGTGAAGTACTGGTATGAGAAAGCCAAGAAACATATGAGTAGTTGAACTGGCTGCCGTGATATGACTGAAAGATTGATGAAAATGGTGTTAAACCCCAATTAATCAATCAAACTATTTTGTTCATCTAATACTCTTCTTCTCATTGTATACTAAATAGGCTGAGTGTAGCCTATGTTTTGGGGTAAAAAGTATCAATTTTGATGTATTTTGGTTGTATTAGAGAATTGGACATTGTTGGTTAAGTTACAGGTCAATTTGACAGAAAATCCACAGGTGAAATTTGTCTATCCTTGTAAGCCTGTGTAGCATGCTTAGGCTGATCCGGTACTTTACGCAGAGTCCACAATGTTGGTTTGCTCGCAGGACTGCTCAAATTATAGGAAAATCTAGTTAACACTCTGGAAGCCGCATGTTTTACTTGAGCATATTGAAACTTTCTCAGAATATTTGCTTGTATGATATCTAGCCTAAGTTCGAATATGTGTCAGATCCAGTAAAGAACTAGGTCACTTAGCCAAACACTATAGACACTGCATTTTTGTATTGAGCATTTTGAAACTTTGTCAGAAAGTTTGTCTTGATGATAGGCCAATTTCAAATATTGGTTATTTGGGATAAAAAATTAGGGCACTAAGCCAAGTTGGAGGAAAATCTTGTTAACCCCTTCTCTCATATTCTAGAGGCGTTCTGCAGCAGATGGCTTTTTGAAAACATAGAGACAAAAGAAGAAATTGCTCAAAACGAGCAATTTCTCCTTTTGCCACAATGTTTTCCACTTTTAGTCATAGGTTATCCATTCAATTATAGAGGTTTTGTATCATTTGACAAAATATGTTCAAAGTCGTCTGCTCCAGAATTGTCATATGAGGGAAAGGGTTAAGACTCTGGAAGCGGCACTTTTAGCTTGAGCATGCTGAAACTTTGTCAGAATGATTGTTTTTATTATATTTATTTTGAATATGGGTAATGTTTGTTAAAAAATTAGGTCACTATGCCAAGTTGTAGGACAATCTTGATTTAACACTTAAGAGACCACAATTTTGACTTTAGCGGCTTGAAACTTTGTCAGACAGTTTTTCTTGATGATATACAGGCAAATTTAGACATTGGTCATTTTGAGTCAAAAATTAGGTCCCTTGATCAAATTTAAGAAAAATCTTGTTAATGATCTGGAAGCCATGTTTTTAACTCTAGCATGATGAAACTTTACCAGAATGTTTATCTTGATGATATTTAGGCTAACTTCGAATATGGTCTGGCTAAAAACTAGGTCATTAGGCCAATATTGAGAACTATTTTGTAAACACTCTAGTCACCACATTTCTCTCAAATGTTCCTTGCGTGACTCTTTACTAAGAGTGTTAATATAAAGTTGATTCTTTAGATACTATAGATAATAAATAGCTTTGCTACAGGTACTATTTTACCCTTTCTACACTACAGACACATGTTGTCTAATCTTCAACAGATGGATGGTATGAGAAATTTTGACAGGTTTCTCAATGTTTTATTCACTTTTAGTTTCATCAATACAGATTTACCAGTATCTTTAGTTAAACAATTTCAAATCATCTGCTGTAGAGTTTATCCATGTGATAAATTACCTATCACAAATGTGTTTGTTTATCTAACTGTATCTACTGTCTACAGTTCAAGAGTTTAATTATAGATTTCTGGAAATAAGGTTAACCCTGTCTTAAATAAATGTTTGAACTGTATGCATTTCTGCTTTTTTGTTTACATTTGTTTAAATTTATTTAATATGTGACTTGTGTTGTAACTTTCCAAAAAATGGAACAGTTGACCATCTTTCCCCCCCTCATACAATGGGTACCGTCCCACAGCACTTTCAGTGCTTTGATTTTTTATTTCACTCGCATTTAAGTTTTTTGTCTTATTTACGAAGACAAAAGTGGTCCCTTCAAGACGTGAACCAACACCCCCTAATGCAGACTCTTATGTGTCATCATTGAGGTCAATTTCGGATTCTCCTTTTAATAGCAATTTTAACTTACTAAATGTTGTTTTCATGTTCAAAGAGATGTCTTGATTGTGTAGAATTCATTTAATAATAGTAATCCATGAATATCTAAAGTAGGAACTGTTTCTAAGCTAAATATAGACCCTATTCTGTTGTGTAGGTTCGTGACCTTTAACATCGATTTTCGCGCATGCGCATTTCGATATGAAAAAGCGAGTGATATTATTTTATTTTAGACAAGTACAAGACGAATGTTTGACGCAAAGCGTCAAAGAGAAGCCGCAATATTTCGTTGTACATGTAGAAATAAGAAAAAAAGAACATTTTTAAATCCACAAACAATAGAACAATTTAAACTGTAGACGGTAATGCTGATATATTTCTCCTTTTGAAGACTTTTGTTTTCTTCAAATTACCTCCCTTTAAAGCAATACCAGGATATTTACCTTGTGATTCGAATAAGATTGACAAACATTGAAATTATATGAATGAATACTATTATTTAAATAAGTAACAACAGCAAAATTAAATTTAAGCCAAGATAAATGTGTACACATTTCGTTAATTTTTTATAGATACCCTAATGTATAGGTGAATATAACATTTATAAGTAAATGTTTTCATTTCAACGTTCCTAATAGACTAAGGAAAGTCAACAATACATAAATAAATCAATGCAGTCTTTTCCGGCGACATTGATGCCCTTGCATCAACTTTCTCTTGTAAACAAGGAAGAAAACACTTTAATTATGCAAGATGTGATACAATTATTACTAGGATTTAGTTTTGGTCATGTATTTGGGACAGTCACACCCTGTAAATGTAATGGCACATAGATCTACAGAATTCGAAACATGTTCACTTTTATTTTACAGGGCATACTGTAGACGAGGCTATACGCCAATATGTCTTCACCGTAGATCTTAGGAGATGTCAACAAGGTATGAAAAAAACAACCTTTCCTACATGTCCTCGAAGTTGAAGCAGCTAAAGTACACGACTTTTGACATCACTGTGCCAAAAGGAGTAATTTTTTCCTATCGCCATAATATTTTCAAGAAATATTCCTTTATTTCATATTTTTACTTATTGTTTTCATACTCTACTGGTGCAAAGTTAATGTATTGAGCGGGGTGAGTTCAATTCTATCAAATATATCTCTTTTTAGGGTTGACTGCTTTGAGAGATTTTGATATAAAAATAGTTGTTTCGAGTTTTGTGGGTATCATATTGACCAATAAAGGAAACATTATGGTAATAGAATAAATTACTTTGTATTCTGTGTTGTTGTCTTTGTTTGCTACAGATACGGACTGCATGATCATCTGCATCAGGGGAAAGTATTCGTAGACTATTCGTAGACTACTGTTCTAACCTTTGACGATATTTTCTGACAACATTGTCACGACCCTGACCTTTTTATAAGCATGTATATTATGTTCCAGTATGCATGCATTTTCACAAGTTTTAAACTGTGCGTCAATTATCTTTCAATTTAGAAAACACATGTACATCAAAATAGTAAACAATTTGTAAGTTAGTAAGTATAATATATTCTAGTATGCATAGATGTTCTTAGAAGTGTGTGAATTATCTTACAATTTGGGTTCAACACACATGTACGTCAAAATAGTAAACAATTTGTAAGTTGGTAAGTATATCATTTTATATTCTAGTATGCATGCATTTTCATAGAACTGTGGATTACCTTACAATTCTGGTTTTCATAATGCTGATAACGAATGTGTTGAACACATATCAAAATAGTAAACAATTTGTAAGTAGGTATATTATATTCTAGTGTGCATGCATTTTCATGGAACTGTGTGAATAACCTTACAATTTGGGTTTTCATAAGGCTGATCAAATTTGAACAAACATGCACGTCAAAATAGTATACAATTTGTAAGTAAGTAAGTATATTATATTCTAGTGTGCATGCATTTTCATAGAAGTGTGTGAATTACATACAATTTGGATTTGCATAAGGCTGATCACAAATTGTACGAAACACACATGTACGTCAAAATAATAAACAATTTTACAAAAGGTCAGGATCAGGTAACTATTGTCGAGTTATCAGTTTGTGTATGTCATTTCAGTCGAGTTATAAGTGTGTGTATGTCATTTCAGTCGAGTTATAAGTGTGTGTATGTCATTTCAGTCGAGTTATAAGTGTGTGTATGTAAATAGTGTCGAGTTATAAGTGTGTGTATGTCATTTCAGTCGAGTTATAAGTGTGTATATGTAAATATTGTCGAGTTATAAGTGTGTGTATGTCATTTCAGTCGAGTTATAAGTGTGTGTATGTAAATCTTGTCGAGTTATAAGTGTGTGTATGTAAATATTGTCGAGTTATAAGTGCATGTATGTCATTTCAGTCGAGTTATAAGTGTGTGTATATAAATCTTGTCGAGTTATAAGTGTGTGTATGTAAATATTGTCGAGTTATAAGTGTGTGTATGTAAATATTGTCGAGTTATAAGTGTGTGTATGTCATTTCAGTCGAGTTATAAGTGTGAGTATGTAAATCTTGTCGACTTATAAGTGTGTGTATGTCCTTTCATTCGAATTATAAGTGTGTGTATGTAAATATTTTCGAGTTATAAGTGTGTGTATGTCATTTTAGGCGAATGCTTTCCAGATGAACCTATTCACAGTCTTCGTGCCCATTGGAGATCGTTGAGGAGACCAGGTAGTATGTTCTATACATGTATATGGAATATTATGTTGCAGTAGCGTTATCGAGTTTGGTATAGTTCTACAAGGAGCATGGACCATTGATATCTGGTGTGACCGAAGGTCGAGAGAAAAGTCAAATTTGCTCTACTTTTTCATAATCTTAATGCTAAAAGAGAGAGAGAGAGAGACAGAGAGACAGACATACAGACATTGCAATCTTTTATCAAACATCACTTTCAAGAAGAAAATGTTGTATGCTGTATTAGAGATAAAGAGAGAGAAGAGAGAGAGAGAGAGAGAGAGAGAGAGAGAGAGAGAGAGAGAGAGAGAGAGAGAGAGAGAGAGAGAGAGAGAGAGAGAGAGAGAGAGAGAGAGAGAGAGAGAGAGAGAGAGAGAGAGAGAGAGAGAGAGAGAGAGAGAGAGAGAGAGAGAGAGAGAGAGAGAGAGAGAGAGAGAGAGAGATATATATATATACTTGAACAGGGCAGAGAGAGAGAGAGAGAGAGACAGTCAGAGAGACAGTCAGAGACAGATATACATAGATGAACAGGGAATCGAGAAAGAGAAACATAGAGTCATAGATGGACAGGATATATAGTCCAGTCAGTAAGTGGGGAAAATGGGCTCAACATCAAACTAATTGCAACAGAAATGATATTATTATTTTTTAATAGTTTGATACCTATAACATCCCTAGTAAAAAATCTACAAAAATCTACAGAGGGGAAATTGGTATATTTCCCTTATTTATATGATAACCCAAAAGGTAGAAAAACCAGAGACACATAAACACATATGTATAAATATGTCTCTGAAAACACCAACTGTTTTCAACATTGTTTCTAAGTATCTATGCAAGGAACAAATTTAAGTGGACATTGTACCTTAGTTTTAACATATATCTAACACAAATGTAGTCTGAATATAAAATGTACTTATAAAAATGATGTTACCAACTTTGTATCAATGTATAGACATTTGCGAGCATACTTCGAGGTATATCTTACCCCACCCACTTGCGCAAGCAGGCATACACATAACACTAAACAGTGCCATAAAGTAACTTAGATACACAAACAATCAATCAATTTGAGCAAAGGCTTGTGCAGATGAAGACAAATATTAAAAACATTGTAGAAAAAGGGGGCATTGCTCTTACAAAGCATACCTTTTCGACACAGTTTAACATTTTGTTCCGGATTTTAATTATTTTGCTTACTCAATAGCTATTCAAGGATTGGTTTAAATGTCTCCGAAATGTATAGGTTTGAAACCCGTAAGAAAAAAAACCAAAACCAATACTGACAAAAGGAGCAATCTCCCCTTTACCTACAAAGTTTTTCAACATTATATATAAATAGTTCTTCAAAATTTCCAAATATCACATTTTGCTTCATAATGTAATCAAAGATAATGAATTTAAATCAGCATATCGGGGAAAGACAGTATAATGCAAGATTAAGGATACAGGGAGTTATACTTATTACTATAAGAACTTACAGACTAATCTCAAATATAACTACAATAGTTTAGTTTAAACTTATTTATTTTATATCGATTGCGAAACAAGCCTTTGGCTTAGATTAATCACTCTCGATATCTGCTTCCTGGAAACTTAACCAGTACTCGCGCCGTTTGTATGGAAAAATCCCAAAGTCAGGACCCGCTCATCACGGGACTCGAACCAGGGACCTTTGATACGAGAGGCCGAAGCACTACCTATGCACCACTGTCTTCCACAATGATAGATATGTGGGAAATGGTTAAAACTTGTGCCATTAAGTCTAAATATGAATTGTGTGTGTGCCCTACAATGGGGATTTAAAGAGATAGCATTATCTATATTTAAGTATGAAAGGCATTCATTTTTTCTTGAGGTGAAATTATTTTTTAGCCATATCAAGTCAAAAAGAGTCTTGTTGCTTCTTCTGTATTGTATAGTATGTTGGTATCACATCAAGGTAAAAGAGCTGGGCAGCACCTCATATTTTTCATAGAAACATACAGTTCCCCCTCCCCAGATCAACACCGTACAGAAGCAATTTCTCCTTTTCTCATAATGTTTTCAAAAGTCATCTGCTGCAGAGACGTCAGAAAGCGTTTTTATGTGGGAAAGGGTTAAAGATGTACAGTCGTTCTTAAGAGGTGTTGCTCTTAAGAGATTTAAACATTCCCCGAATAGAATCACTTTTCGAGCCATCTGAATGCTGACAATTTAGGAAAACATTATGGGAAATCGAGAAATTGCTAATGGAGACAAAATATCTTCTTTTCGTGCAATGTTTACCACTCTATTCCCTCAAAATAACCTGATTTTTTTAATGTTTACTGTTTGCTTTTTGTAAGAATATGGAGAATGTGGTTCTAAAGAGGTTGCTATTTACTCAACAGAGCTCACTTTGGTGAGCTTATAATTGCTCACCCTGATGTAGCAGAACAGGGAGGACTCGGATGAAACTGTGAATATGTATAGTCCATCCTATCAGATCTCTAGATAACGCTTGTACAATGTATTTCACTCTCAAACCTCCTTTGACGACCCTCAAACCCTATGCTGTGGGTATTAAAAAAAATCGTCCCACTAAGATCATTATTTTGAGTAACCACGACATAAGGTTATGTATGTTAAGCCAAAGCAATGATATTCTTGAAAAAATACCTGTTTACTCCTTCTTAACATTTCCCCACATATACACAAACTCTGACGCCTCTGCAGCAAAAGATGACTTTTAAAAACA
Source organism: Serripes groenlandicus (assembly GCA_031761405.1). Lineage (NCBI taxonomy): Eukaryota > Metazoa > Mollusca > Bivalvia > Cardiida > Cardiidae > Serripes > Serripes groenlandicus. The sequence continues at coordinate 61,753 of JASEVX010000606.1, read as the reverse complement.
TTGTGGAAAAGAAGAAATTGCTCAAAACTTCTTTCAGAAATCATACATTCATTTATAGAGATATTCCGTACTTTTGTCTAGATATCAAGATGGAAAGGGTTAATATCTAGTTCCCTGTCCTGAGTCTTGGATTTTCACAGATGCAAGATTTAGAGCCCTTTCACAGCAGACTCGACTCTTCTTTTTTTACATTAACTCATTAGTTTCGACATTATTTACAAAATTGACTGACAATTTCTCCTATGTTGTATACAATGTTTTCAGCTTAACTGACAAAAGAAGAACCCCTCAAAGATCAATTATTTGTGGAGAAAGCACCGTGTTTTTAAAGATTGCTGTTATTAACATGTTTTAAACTATAATTGGTAGAAAATTACTGGTGAATACTTAAAATTATTGAATTGAAATATCTGTTTTGTCCGTTTTTTCCTATCCTTTTCTCAATAATTGTTAACCCTTTCCTATATACAACATATCTGCAGCAAACGATTTTGAAAACATCTGAGGAAAATGTGGAACATCGCTATAAATGAAAGTCAAATATTCATTGGAAATGAAAACATTGTGGCATAATGAGAAATTGCTCACTATGTGCAATTTCTCCTTTTGCCAGAGGGTTTTCACATTTTGTATGATGTAAATTTCTCAAATGCATCTGCATGTTGGAAAACAAAACATTTTGGCAACCAATATTGGCTCAGACATGCCTGATTAGTTGGTAAAGACCAATAGTTGTTCCAAGATTGCATGTCCTTTTGACTTTTGAAAACATTGATGCAAAAAGAGAAATTGCCCATAACAAGCAAGTTATCCTTTTGCCTTGATGTTTTCAAAATTATATATTCAATATCTGTACTTTTATTTATAGAGATGTTCCATATTTTTGCCTTTATGTGTGGGCGTTCCAGCCTTTGGGAAAGGACACCTAGCGTGTTATCGAGTAGCGTCCTTTTCACTGATTTGTTTACGCTCATTATTTGTTTTGCTATCAATTTCAAGTTTAGCCTGCTATGGTTATAAATAACCAGTGTCTTTGAAAGTAAATAATACAACCGTGACATTGTAGGGAGTGAAAAGAACAAGCGGGCCCTAAATTAGAGAGGGAATTCATTATTGCCTAACGAAAGATCTGATTTTTTTTTAAATGGGAATAACCTTGTCAGTCGTTAACGATATCGATTCCCCTGTATACTTATACGCACACAAAAATAATGCAAGGTTAACATATAAATAACCAATAAACTTATCAAAGAAAGGACAATGCACGAAAAATGTTAATCCTTTACAACTAACAGCAAATCTGCAGCAGAAGACTTTGAAAACATCTTCGCAAAAGTATGGAAACTTTTTATAAATGAAAGTATAGTTATTTAACAGAGTTGAAAACAATGTGGCGAAAGGAGAAATTACTTGTTTTGGGCAATTTTGGAAAATTTAAGAGTTAACTTGATACATTCTAAACATGTAATGTTTTAGAAAAGATGGGTTAAATAGTAACTGTTATCATTTCCCACATCTCAACAAATCTGTAACAGACACCTATGAAAACATCTGGACAACAAATTGTAAAACTTCTTCTTTTGTAACAATGTGTTCAAAACTCGTATTTCAACTATTCAATTATTTGTACTTTCATAATTATATAGAGACTTTTCGTATATTTTGCCTAGATGTGTTCAAAGTCGTCTGCTGCAAATTTCGTGTACGTGGGAATGGGTTAAAGTTAGGGACTGATTCCTGTCTATCCTCTTTGCAGCATATACTTGTTATACGTGTGGGACAACATAACTAACATAAGCACTCAGGGATCACGGCCAGGATGACGGTATCGGTGAAATACGAAGGCAGCGACACGCTGTGAACTTGAAAATATGTTGAAATAAAAATAAAAGGGTTTCAAAAAAAGGTTGCCATCTTGGGTTTTAACCCTTTCCCACGTCAACAAATCTGTAGCAGAAGACTAAAGGATAAAAAAGGAATGACTGGAAATAAGTGGACAGCATTAATCCTTTACCTGCTAGGATATAGATATTTCTTCTTTGACAACAAATGAGGAAAATAATTAACATCCAGAACATAACATGTTTTGCTAAAATAGACAGTTGAAAAACATATTAGAAAATGACAAATTGCTCTATTTGAACAACTTCTGATATACATGTATTCCTTTTATTTTGTCAAAACCCGATGCTTTCGCTACAGAGGTGAATGCTTTAACCAGTACTCACAGACAGATACACAACATATTAATTATTCTCAAGTTTCATTCTGGCAAGGCAGATTACGCAGCAATAGGTTGCATGTGTGGTGTAATGGTACAGGACGTGCCGGTTCAATCCCCGGCCGTGTCATACCAAATACTTTATAAATGGTAACAAGAGAAAGTTGATGCAAGGCATCACTGTCGCCGGAAAAGACTGCATTGATTTATTTATGTATTCTTGACTTTCCTTAGTCTATTCAAACAGTATGACATTTGAAATGAAAACATTTACTTATAAATTTTATATTCATACCTACATTAGGATATCTATAAAAAATTAACGAAATGTGAACACATTTATCTTGGCTTAAATTTAATTTTGCTGTTGTTACTTATTTAAATAATAGTATTCATTCATATAATTTCAATGTTTGTCAATCTTATTCGAATCACAAGGTAAATATCCTGGTATTGCTTTAAAGGGAGGTAATTTGAAGAAAACAAAAGTCTTCAAAAGGAGAAATATATCCGCATTACCGTCTACAGTTTAAATTGTTCTATTGTTTGTGGATTTAAAAATGTTCTTTTTTTCTTATTTCTACATGTACAACGAAATATTGCGGCTTCTCTTTGACGCTTTGCGTCAAACATTCGTCTTGTACTTGTCTAAAATAAAATAATATCACTCGCTTTTTCATATCGAAATGCGCATGCGCGAAAATCGATGTTAAAGGTCACGAACCTACACAACAGAATAGGGTCTATATTTAGCTTAGAAACAGTTCCTACTTTAGATATTCATGGATTAACATTATTAAATGAATTCTACACAAATCAAGACATCTCTTTGAACATGAAAACAACATTTAGTAAGTTAAAATTGCTATTAAAAGGAGAATCCGAAATTGACCTCAATGATGACACATAAGAGTCTGCATTAGGGGGTGTTGGTTCACGTCTTGAAGGGACCACTTTTGTCTTCGTAAATAAGACAAAAAACTTAAATGCGAGTGAAATAAAAAAAACTGCAAACATTAAAAAATCGGAATATTTATTTCATTTTAGATGTGTCATTTATTAGTGTTCGTAAACAACCACAATTGTAATATGTTCAAATCATCTAGATTTGTTTCTTTCTAATAATAAGCCGCCCTCCCATGTGATTTCCGAAAAGCTATTAAAAATAGAAGTCGCGGGCTTCTGCCCGGCGACTAATGATGGGTTTCCCGCTTTGGCACTCAGGGTTGTGAGCTAAGTATTAGAAATAATTGTTGAAAGTGGCGTAAAACACCTTAACAAACAAACAAATATATTGAGATTAGTAATTTTTCTATGAATGTTTTTCGCACATGAGCATACATATGTATGTGTTTTGTGTGTTTTAGAGACATTCTTATAACTAGTATAAAACTATACAGATAAACATTAAATATCATTAATATTTAATAACACAGTTAAGAGTGTAACAGTATTCGTGGAACTCCATTGAATACTCCAATATTATAACCACATACGATTCTTTTAAAAGTATCCAATGTACCATTGACAAGAATATTAATATTTCCTCCAGCATTTATTGTGAAAAAAATATAAACACTTACCACATATCATTGATTGTTTTGTGTTAATCTGTTGAAATTTGTTTTGCAGACTAATCCATCTTGGGTTATCCAGACGCTTGGATCAAAGTGTTGAATGTTATACTTACCCCTCTGATTTTAATCATTTCTAAATGTATACTGCCATCTTTGAAGTATTAAAATGCTGCTTTGATGTTATTACAACAAAAGCTTTTGATATTGAGATCCTTTTAAACAAAAATCTATTTTAATGATTCATTTTGCAATTCTCATGAATTTGATTCATTAAAATCAGTTAAGGGCTTGGTGTATAGATCAAAGTACGATGAGTACCCAACATGAGCACATATTCTTATTTCTTCAAAGTCATTTATTTCAGTTATGGCTGCGTAAATTTGTGTAGATTTTTAATATGTTCTTATATATTCTATAAACTTCATTTTATTTAATAAACCATTTCTGTTGCAATTAGTTTGATGTTCAAGTATGTTCTGACTGGACTAATAGAGCGAGATAGACAGACAGACAGACAGACATTGTCATCTTTTATCAAACATCACTTTCAAGAAGAAAATGTTGTATGCTGTATTATGGGCCTGAGGCCTTTTTTTACAAATGAAATGTCTGTATTGCATTGTAGAGGGACATAGAGACATATTTGGACATCGTAGAGAGACAGAGAGACATAGATGGACAGGGTATATACTGAGACAGAGAGGGACAGGTTAGAGAGAGACAGAGACACATATATGGACAGGGTAGAGAGAACGACATAGATGGACAGGGTATATATCAAAGAGAGCGAGAGAGAGAGAGAGAGAGAGAGAGAGAGAGAGAGAGAGAGAGAGAGAGAGAGAGAGAGAGAGAGAAAAAAAAGAGAGAGAGAGAGAGAGAGAGAGAGAGAGAGAGAGAGAGAAAGAGACATACTTGAACAGGGAAGAGAGAGAGAGAGAGAGACAGTCAGAGAGACAGTCAGAGACAGATATACATAGATGAACAGGGAATCGAGAAAGAGAAACATAGAGTCAAAGATGGACAGGATATAGAGCGAGATAGAGAGACAGAGAAAGACAGACAGAGATAGACAGAGAGAATGTGTGTTAGTGAGACTTGGTCCAATATCAGGTAGAGAATCAGATGGGATTCCCATTAGGGTCACTTATGCTGTACATTATTTAATTTCGATTCAAAAGAAAAAGAGCTGATTTTTTTTTTCGTGAGCCTTTCAAGCGCTGTCCAGACGCATTGTTTGATTATATAATATAGCTGGGTAAAAAACCATATTTAGATCCATGTATATCAATTTTAATCTAGAATTTGTATAGTATCATATGCTTTTGAAAATAAGTAGAAATTATTGGAAAACTTTAATGACAATTAAAGATAAGTTTGAAAAATAAATAAATAAATAATCATATTTAAACATTTTTTAGACATATACTTTTTTTTTTAAATATTGATAAATGATAGTTATTTCAATAATCTGAAGAAGTTTTAGAAAAAGTTAAATATTATAAATATGTTTTTGCCTAACTTCAAAGTTTTGAAATTGTCTATTCTTACACCTGACAGATATTGGTTCTCATTAGGGCAAAATAGCGTCTATTTTTGAGGTTTAATTAAAACATATCACATGAACGTCTAAAGATATGTATACAATAACTTCAGAATGAGATTTAAACCACAAGAAGACAAACAATTAGCATATCATCTTTCAAATATTGGTAATTTGCATGAAAACTTGTTTTCTTTCGTGTGCTGAAATAGCAAAAAAAATGCATATCATAATTAAGGCTTTCATAAATGGATCTAACAAAAAAAAAGCACACTAACATACCATTTTTTTTTTTTTTTTTTTATCAAACATACATTCAACTTTCAGAAAAACAATATTACAACAAAAGTTTAATATTATGAAATATCCACTTTTCAGGTCAGTACATCCTTAATGTGCATTATATCATTGGTTACCATGACAATAGATAAAATTAAATTATTATAAAAGTGAATGGATAGGTCTTTAAGAACAAGGAAGAAAACACTTTAATTATGCAAGATGTGATACAATTATTACTAGGATTTAGTTTTAGTCATGTATATGGGACAGTCACACCCTGTAAATGTAATGGCACATAGATCTACAGAATTCGAAACATGTTCACTTTTGTTTTACAGGGTATACTGTAGACGAGGCTGTACGCCAATATGTCTTCACCGTAGATCTTAGGAGATGTCAACCAGGTATGAGAAAAACAACCTTTCCTACATGTCCTCGAAGTTGATGCATCTAAAGTACACGATTTTTGACATCACTGTGCCAAAAGGAGGAAATGAACAATTTTTTCCTATCGCCATAATATTTTCAAGAAATATTCCTTTATTTCACATTTTTACTTGTTGTTTTCAAATTCTACTGGTGCAAATTTAATGTATTGGGCGGGGGAGTTGAATTCTATCAAATATATATCTTTTTAGGGTTGACTGCTTTGAGAGATCTTGATATAAAAATAGTTGTTTCGAGTTTTGTGGGTATCATATTGACCAATAAAGGAAACATCATAGTAATAGGATAAATTGCTTTGTATTCTGTTTTGTTATTTTTGTTTGCTACAGATACGGACTGCAGGGGCATCTGCATCAGGGGAAAGTATTTGTAGACTACTGTTCCAAGACCGAAGCGAATTTAGGACCTTTGACGATATTATCTAACAACATTGTCACGACCCTGATCTTTTTTATAATCATGTATATTATATTCCAGTATGCATGCATTTTCATAAGTTTTAAACTGTGCGTCAATTATCTTACAATTTGGGATTTCATAATGCTGATCACAAATTGTATTAAACACACATGTACGTCAAAATAGTAAACAATTTGTAAGTAAGTAAGTATATTATATTCTAGTATGCATGCATTTTCATAGAACTGTGCGAATTATCTTACAATTTGTGTTTTCATAATGCTTATCACAAATTAGTTGAACACACATGTACTTCAAAGTAGTAAACAATTTGTAAGGTAGTAAGTATATTATATTCTAGTGTGCATGCATTTTTCATAAGTTTTAAACTGTGGGTCAATTATCTTACAATTTGGGATTTCATAATGCTGATCACAAATTGTATTAAACACACATGTACGTCAAAATAGTAAACAATTTGTAAGTAAGTAAGTATATTATATTCTAGTATGCATGCATTTTCATAGAAGTGTGTGAATTATCTTACAATTTGGATTTTCATAATGCTGATCAAATTTGAAGTTTGGGTTTTGGGTTTTGGGTTTTCATAAAGCTGATCAGACATTGTTTGAACACACATGTACGTCAAAATAGTAAACAATTTGTAAATAAGTAAGTATATTATATTCTAGTGTGCATGCATTTTCATAGAACTGTGTGAATTATCTTACAATTTGGATTTCATAGTGCTGATCAAATTTGAACACACATGTACGTCAAAATAGTATACAATTTGTAAGTAAGTAAGCATATTATATTCTAGTGTGCATGCATTTCATAGAAGTGTGTGAATTACCTTACAATTTGAGTTTTCATAAGGCTGATCACAAATTGTACGAAACACACATGTACGTCAAAATAGTAAACAATTTTACAAAAGGTCAGGATCAGGTAAATATTGTCGAGTTATAAGTGTGTGTATGTCTTTTCAGGCGAATGCTTTCCGGAGGAAATGATTCACAGTCTTCGTGCCCATTTAAGATCAATGATAAGACCAGGCGGTATGTTCTATACATATGGAATATTATGTTGCAGCAGCGATATCGAGTTTGGTATAGTTCTACAAGGGGCATGGACAATTGATATCTGGTGTAACCGAACGTCGAGGGAAAAGTCAAACAAAAGATAGAGAGAGAGAGAGAGAGAGAGAGAGAGAGAGAGAGAGAGAGAGAGAGAGAGAGAGAGAGGGAGGGAGGGAGGGAGGGAGGGAGGGAGGGAGGGAGGGAGGGAGGGAGGGAGGGGAGAGAGAGGGAGGGAGGGAGGGAGGGAGAGAGAGAGAGAGAGAGAGAGAGAGAGAGAGAGAGAGAGAGAGAGAGAGAGAGAGAGAGAGAGTGTAATTGAGACTTGGTCCACTACCAGGTAGATAATTAGATGGGATTCACATTAGGGTCACTTATGCTGTACACTATTCAATCTCGATTGGTTACCATGACAATTGATCAAGTTAAATTATTATAAAAGTGAATGGATAGGTCTTCATGAACAAGGAAGAAAAACACTTTATTCATGCAAGATGTGATACAATTATTACTAGGGTTCAGTTTTGGTCATGTATTTGGAACAGTCACACCTTGTAAATGTAATGGCACATAGATCTACAGAATTCGAAACATGTTCACTTTTGTTTTACAGGGCATACTGTAGACGAGGCTGTACGACACTATGACTTTACCGTAGATCTTAGGCGATGTCAACAAGGTATGAGAAAAACACCCTTTCCTACATGTCCTCGAAGTTGATGTTCTAAAGTACACGACTTCTGACATCACTGTGCCAAAAGGAGGAAATGAACAATTGTTTCCTTTCGCCATAATATTTTCAAGAAATATTCCTTTATTTCATATTTTTACTTGTTGTTTTCAAATTCTACTGGAGCAGATTTAATGTATTGTGCGGGGGAGTTGAATTCTTTCAACTATATGTCTTTTTAGGTTTGATTGCTTTGAGAGATATTGATAGAAAGATAGTTGTTTCGAGTTTTGTGGATATCATATTGACCAATACATAAACCATTATGGTAATAGGATAAATTGCTTTGTATTCTGTTTAGTTATTTTTGTTTGCTACAGATACGGACTGCAGGGGCATCTGCATCAGGGGAAAGTATTTGTAGACTACTGTTCTAAGACCGAAGCGAATTTAGAACCTTTGACGATATTATCTGACAACATTGTCACGACCCTGACCTTTTTATAATCATGTATATTATATTCCAGTATACATGCATTTTCATAAGTTTTAAACTGTGCGTCAATTATCTCTCAATTTGTGTTTTCATAATGCTGATCACAAATTGTATTAAACACACATGTACGTCAAAATAGTAAACAATTTGTAAGTAGTAAGTATATTATATTCTAGTATGCATATATGTTCATAGAACTGTGTGAATAACCTTACAATTTGGGTTTTCATAATGCTGATCACAAATTTGTTGAACACACATGTACGTCAAAATAGTAAACAATTTGTAAGTTAGTAAGTATATTATATTCTAGTGTGCATGCATTTTCATAGAACTGTGTGAATAACCCTACAACTTGGGTTTTAATAAGGATGATAAAAAATGTGTTGAACACATATGTACGTTGAATAATAAACAATTTTACAAAAGTTCATGATCAGGTAACTATTGTCGAGTTATAAGTGTGTGTATGTCATTTTAGGCGAATGCTTTCCGGATCAACTGATTCACAGTCTTCGTGCCCATAGGAGACCAATGATAAGACCAGGAGGTATGTTCTATACATATGGAATATTATGTTGCAGTAGCGATATCGAGTTTGGTATAGTTCTACAAGGGGCATGGACAGTTGCTATCTCGCGTGACCGAAGGTCGAGAGAAATTTCAAATTTTCCAAGCCACGGGTAGCCAATACGAAGCAAAATATCGATTCTGCAACTCGAATTGACCATTCATACATTCAATACAAACGTACTAGTCAACATCTTGAGGATATTTAATAGGCAGTCATCAGATCTATTCGAGCGTTTGCTACTGCAGCGAAGTTTATGTCTGGTCTGATGTACACACTTTTGCACAATTAATATGAAAGCTCTACTTTTGCATAATCTTAATGTTGATAGATATCATTGTTTATTCATATCATATCCACCAACTGCTTATTAATTTTAACCCAACTAAATTTGGGTATGTCTTTAGTTATTTAGCTAATGAACGAAAGAATAGGGATCTTATTTTTTAAATAGTTTCTAATCTTAATAGTCAATTTGCTATTAATTTATGGAAGCCTTCATTGACACAGGGGAAACAACTCGAACTCAGCAGGTTGTAGTTATGCTTTGATCTATTGCCTGAGTTAATTATCAGTTAATTATCAGTTAAACGCACACAAGTATTAGCCGTGTACATGTTGAACTGTTACACTCACGGCGCTGATACTATTGTTTTATGTAAAGCGAACTTGTTAAGTATGCTTTGTGTGACAGTTAAATTTACATAGACCATAACATCATCTTGTTTAAAGAAGAAATAATAACTTAAACAATAATTCTTGATAGCAAAAAGCTCAGTAGGGATATGGACGTCTTTGTTTATATGCGATCCACCTAGGGTATAAAGGAATTTGGAAAGCCTCTTGTGAAATTGTGCATAAACATAATGTCCTAGAGAGCATGCACTGCCTTCAGTGTACGTCTACACTTCCAAATATATGTGAACAACTGAAACTATTACCCAAATATACACGTTTACAACGCTAATTGATCCCAATTCCCGCCTTTTGACAATTCTGCAGCTGTCAACTTTTTGGTAACAAAAAGAGAAATTAGTCAAAATGAGCAATTTCTCATTTTGCCACAAATGTTTTCAACTCTATTCAATTATGATACTTTCATTAACTGAGATGTATGGTACATGTGTGCTTTATGGGGAAGTGGTTATATGCGAGCATGGGGCTGCAGTAAGACACATGTTCGTCTAACTTGGTTCATTTGTTTATTTTCAGAAGCGATAGAAATCAGACGTAGCCAAGAGATTCTCCAGCTACCGACTGCGAGTCTTTCGAAGTAAGACATTCATGACTGTCAATGTGTGAAAGGGCGTGAGATGTGTAAAACGACATTTTCAAAAATAATGAATATATATTTTATACGAACTTAGCTGAGTAATTGTTCGATGAAGGATTGACCTTAAATTCTTATTCGTCAATATGTTACATAATATCATATATATGGAATAATCAAACATATCCAACTTAAAACCCTTTTATTTACAATTCATGAAAAGAGTTGATGTATTTATAAGTCTGTGTATACTAATATGTACAACACTGGTGTGTTTATAAATTCACTGAACTGTTCTGATAGAAAAACAGATTTGTTAAATCTTGAAAATACATTTATCATGCCATTCTATCGGGACATTCAAATGTCAACACTGTAAAATAAATATAACAGTGGCAATGACATGAATTTGAGTTCCAGACATATACGAGTATTAGTATATGTACGGTTTTTGGTTCATCCTCCTTGTGAGAGCATTAGTTCGATCAGTATATCGAAGGGTTTGCGTGAAACGGTTGTAACTAAAATCCTATTTTAAAAACCCTGGTTTAGGGGTAATTTTGACCCCTTTGTAAACAATGCAAATTTAGGTGCCATTGCTCAGAACGGGCAATGGCACCTAAATTTCCATTGTTTACCAAGAAAAATGATTTAACGCTGATAAAGACTTTAAGGCGAGGTGATGAACCTTGGTAAAAAAAATACTAATTTTAGTTAAAACTGTTTCATGCCAAGCCCTCGATATGTAGTTTTAAGTTTATTGATTGGCTGAGCTGTGCTATTATCACTAAGACTTGAATTGAATTTATTACCATTATGACTTGAATTTATCTGTTATTCTATTCTTCGTTAAAATCAGTGTGGTAGTGAGTGAGTGAGTGAGTGAGTGTGCAACACAAAAATAAAGATTTAACAAATATATTTCAGAGTTGTCCTATTTTATAAAATATTGACTCTTCAATATTAAAGTTAACATTCGTTACACAAATATTAAAAAGTTAACAAGATAGCTAAAGATAAAGAGTCTGTTCCTGTCCTACAGATTCCCTCCAAATGTCCATATGACAGGACCACAAAATTGTCTTATAGCCAACACTGTAACAAATGTCACTTGTTCTCAAATAAGTCAAAGATACTCGATAATCAAAAAGTTAACATGCAGGTTCTCCATTCTGTTAACTGAGAGCAAATAGATATATGAAGGAACAACTGTCCCGGCTTTACGATTTGAGCTTGCTTTTTATATAATAATGGTCAGTTCGTCAATATGTTACATGATATTATATATATGGAATAATCAAACATATCCAACTTAAAACCCTTTTATTTACAACTTATGAGAAGAGTTGATGTATTTATAATTCTGTGTATACTAATATGTACAACAACGGTGTGTTTATAAATTCACTGAACTGTTCTGATAGGAAAACAGATTTGTTGAATCTTGGAAAATACATTTATCATGCCATTCTATCGGGACATTCAAATGTCAACACTGTAATATAAATATAGCAGTGGCAATGACATGAATTTGAGTTCCAGACATATACGAGTATTATTAGTATGTGTACGGTTTTTGGTTCATCCTCCCTGTGAGAGCATTAGCTGGGTCAGTATATCGAGGGCTTGGCGTGAAATGGTTGTAACTAAAAACCTATTTTAAAATCCCTGGCTAAGGGGCATTTTTGACCCATTTGTAAACAATGCAAATTTAGGTGCCATTGCTCAGAATGACCAATGGCACCTTAATTTCAATTGTTTACCAAGAAAAATGATTTAACGCTTATAAAGGCTTTATGGCGAGGTGATTAACCTTGGTAAACAAATACCAATTTTAGTTACAACCGTTTCACGCCGAGCCCTCAATATGTAGTTTTAGTTTATTGATTGGCTGAGCTGTGCTATTATCACCAATACTTGAATTGAATTTATTACCATTATGACTTGAATACATCTGTTCTATTATTACAATTGCTGTAACATACTGATGAAATAATGTCACGATGATAACTTCGTTAAGATCAGTGTGGTAGTGAGTGAGTGAGTGAGTGAGTGTGAACAAATATATTTCTCCACCAGAGTTGTCCTAGTCTATAAAATATTGGATCTTCAATAGTAAAGTTAACATTCGTTACACAAATATTAAAAAGTTAACAAGATAGCTAAACATAAAAACATAAAGAGTCTGTTCCTGTCCTACAGATTCCCCCCACATGTCCATATGACAGGACCACAAAATTGTCTTATAGCCAACACTGTAACAAATGTCACTTGTACTCAAATAAGTCAAAGATACCTCGATAATCCAAAAGTTAACAAGTTCTCCGTTCTGTTAACTGAGAGCAAATAGATATATGAAGGAACAACTGTCCCGGCTTTACGATTTGAGTCTGCTTTTTATATACTAATGGTCATCAGTATTTGACATCAAAAGCTGATGCCCTGTTTTATTTCTAAAGGTTATAACTGAAATTGATTGTATAATAAAACAGGTAATTGTCTAAAAGTTATAACTGAAATTGATTGTATAATAAAACAGGTAATTGTCAATTTCTTGACAATCAAACTGACATTTTGAGAAAGATTAATAAGGAACAATAAGATAGAATAATAATTCAAATATTTGGAAGCGACATACAATCAATTATATAGAAATGTTTAGGATTAAAAAGTAACGTTTTAGTTTAAAGTCATAATATACGTATGTACATGTATACACTTATTATGTATTAAACAAGAAACATGTATGTTTACGTTACGAAATAAAGAATTTGAATCTTGAATCTTGTATAACTGTGTCAATTCTTATTTCATACCGTGTTTTTGACTGATGTTTGGACGCCAATTCGGAATGTTACCACTCTTTACTTCAAAGCAAATACATATTAAAATTTAAAATTGAACGTTTTCAGAAGGCATATGTATGGAAAGGGAGAAAACTCAAATTTTAATACTATATTTGAATACAAGTATCTATGAATAACGATCCCGGGTTCGAATCTCGTGATGAGCGGATTCTGCCCTTGTCTCCTTAGGAAGCAGACATCGAGCCTGATTAATATAAGCTAAAGGCTTGTTTCGCAATCGATTTAAAATAAATAAGTTTAAACTAAAACAAATTGCTATATATACGTGCAAATAACATTGTATCGTAATTTGAATATATATTTTCATTATTTATTTTATAATGTTTATAGTATATTATATTAGAGGAAACTATTTCCGGCTGTACATATGGGTTCATGACATATAGTTGGTTAGCTTCCAATATCGATAATAAATACGTTTTAATATTAGTAAACTGTATTTATTATGGATCGTAATATGATTATTGATGCTTTGATGGCCGAGACCTGAATATCTTAATTATTTCTATAGATGTTTTTGATGCCAAATTCAGAAAAATATGCCTTATCTTGGATGAATTCTTTTATATTTCTTGATAAATATCAATTAGGGTAGGTGCTCTCCGTTATTTCCAAAAGTTATTACAAACCAATATTACAAATAATGATGAAAAAAATTCCTTTCATATTAGTTATTTACTAAATAGAATATTTTCAAATGAGTTCAATGGAATACCAATCACTGTATGATTTGCAGTTACATTGCTGATTTTCCAGCCATGTTATATGAAGATGTAGTAGTACCTCGAACCGGTAAATCTGTACTATTTTGCCCAATCTCATTAAAACCAGATCTTAACTCGCAGACTCGTATACAGATCTGATGACTTCCCTATACGGGTAGTCTCAGATTGACCATTGCGTTAGCCAATCAAATTGTCGCTTACCAAAATAGTCAGTACGAAACCAGTATGGTAACGTACATATGAGTTTTTTCGGTCTGATTTTAATTAGATTGTATTTTGCCCTTTCATTAACTTGTAGACGTTGCAAGGTTGGGCTTGGTTAATTAAATTGTGTTGTTATATCGTTATACGTGGTATATGGAAGTACATACATGATAAATGTTCGTTTGAAAGCAATCAATTATAACAAAAATGACATTAAACATGATATGCAAGTATGATGTTCACGAAATTAAACTACGAACAATTTCGCATACTGTAAGTCAAGATTAGCATACACAATCAAGCAGTCTAATCCTGGTCAAAATTGTTCGCCATTTATTTACAAATATTTGACAAAGACTAGTTCATAAACATGTAAGAATTTGTAAAGAAAAATAGCAGTGATGATTACCTTTGCAGGAATGCAGCGGGTTAATGTTTCATATTTTGGTAAACATCGTCGATAATGACCTTTAGTATCCAGACTACTAGTATACCGTACATATACAATATAATTAAAGAAGGCGACTTTGGAAATATCTAGGCATCAATATGGAAATTTATTATTAATGATACAGTAATCATCGAATAGTGTTGAAAGCATTGGGGCAAAAAGAGAAATTGCTCATGATACAATGGATGCTGGCATGGACAATCGCCAGATTTTTATTTCAACATCTTGAATGCAGATGCCTCTACGATGACGTTCGCGTTAATGAGCCCGCTTTATTTTGTGAACATTAAAGATCGACGTCAGGCTTTGCATCTCCACAGTCTGATCAAGATGTCCACTGCTCACATTTGACTTTCATTAGCTTGTGTTGTAGATACTGACAAGATACTAACCTACACTATTCAGAAATGCCAATTTGTACATTTTCGAATAGACCCTGAGATTGATAACACCCCATTTTCACTGTCCTCGATCGGCGCCCCGGTATGTCCCGGATGATGATTCTGGAGAATCCTCGTCAAACAGGGAAGACAACCGCGGTGGCATCATAGATGATCCGTAATGAACCTTGTTGTTCCCACTCGGCCCGACAGCACTTCCCGGCTGATTTAAAATGTTTAATTCAACCGGTGGACAACGGGAGACGACGGGAGACGACGGGAGACACGTGGAGAAATATCCAGAAACGGCCTGATCCGGGCCTGACTGGTTTACGCCGGTGCAGGGCCGGGTTTTTACCCTGGCTCTACCTTGATAAAGCGTTGTAATCTGCGCTTGCCCCGATTTATATGCAACCGGTTACCCTACGGGGACATTCGGCTCCTAAGTCAGGGGCACTACCGTGACAACGACGTGATTGTTAGAATGTAATTGATTTTTCGGCAAAAATGTACCGGATTATCCTGGTATACCGGCAGTTTTCACCGGAAGATACCGGGACCAGAACCCGTACCGTGAGAATGGGGCTGAAAAGCGCGCGATTGAAATGAGGCAATGAAGTGATGGTCTTCGAAAACCACCCTAAGCATAAACAAGTACACGTTTATAACGGGCTCTACCTCTGCTTCCATGCTTAAGGATCAACGCCTTTATAATCGTCACGTAACCTAAAAAGCTTAAATATGCTCTGTAACAAACATTTACGAGATAACGGGTGGATTTGAGCTCCATTCTTTAAAACAAATTCGTAACTACAAGCAAATAGAAAATTTGCAACAAACGTTTAATTTGTTATTGAGAAGATTGCTGTGAAGCCATCTTATTTAATTTGACTGCTCTTCAGTTCAGTATTATCTAAAAACTTCCTAACATACATGTTCATGGTAATCAGGTTAGCGTTCAGGGCCACCATGACACTCTTGTTAAAGTAACTTGATTTCCCCCCCCCCCCCCCCCCCCCCCACCCCCACCCCCCCCTCCCGAAATGTTATTATTTTTGGACCTAACTGTTTTCTCAGTAGACGACTCTTAAGCATTTCATGCCAGGTAGGTATTGTTAACTCAATTATAGCAGGAAAAGGGTTAAAAAAACAAAAACATGACACTCTTGTTAAATTAACTTGATTTTTCCCCCAAATGTTTTTATTTTTGGCCGAACTGCTTTTTCAGCAAACCACTATTAACCCTTTGCCTCATACAACAATTCTGCAGCAGACGACATTGAACGTATTTTGTCCAAAAATAGAAAATCTCCATAATTGAATGGATAACCTATGACAAAAAGCGAAAAACATTGTGGCAAAAGGAGAAATTGCACGTTTTGTGCAATTTCTTCTTTTGTCACTATGTTTTCAAAAAGCTGTCTGCCGCAGAGGCGTCAGAAAGCGTCTATATGAGGGAAATGATTAAGCATTTCATGTCAGGTAGGTATTGTTAACTCAATTATAGCAGGAAAAGGGTTAAAAAACAACTACTATTTAACCAATATTTTCAATATTGTTATTTTTTTAAAAGAACACGTTATCAAGTACAAATAAGGGGAATATTTCCTCCCAATAAAATGACGAAAGAAACGTAAATAATTCAGACATGTCCAGCAATTTAGGGTCTTTAACCTTTTCCCTCATCCGACAATTCTGCAGCAGATAACTTTGAACATGTTTTGTCCAAAAATAGAAAATCTCCATAATTGAATGGATAATCTATGACAAAAAGCGAAAAACATTGTGGCAAAAGGAGAAATTGCACGTTTTGTGCAATTTCTTCTTTTGTCACTATGTTTTCAAAAAGCTGTCTGCCGCAGAGGCATCAGAAAGCGTCTATATGAGGGAAATGGTTAAGCATTTCATGTCAGGCAGGTATTGTTAACTCAATTATAGCAGGAAAAGGGTTAACAAACAACAACTATTTAATCAAATATTTCTCCCTCTCTCACTTTTATTTCTTTTAAAGAATGCGTTATCAAATACAAATAAGGGGATAAATGACAAAAAACGTAAATAATTCAGACACGTCTAGCAATTTAAGGTCTTAGAAATGCATATGTGAACATTGAAGACTCGGGCGAGCAAGTATATGGTCAAAGGGAAGTAAATCGGATCGGCTTGCCGAGCAGACGATTTTCAGATGAATATATAAGACTGAGTTTGGCTCCCATTGGACAATAATGATTTTGTTGAAAGTTGAAAGCGATTTTCATAAAGTTGAATAACCTCTGACTGATTTATAACCAAAATAGTGTTTGCTTTTAGCTATATTGACACGCTAATAGCCATTTTCAGAACATGCTGTATTTTCGGAAATTAAAAGAAAAATTCAGTGCGGGATAAGGGTCACATTTGATTTGACCTCCTAGCTCTGTCAAAACAGACGGTGAACATGTGGGTTTGTTTTGCTTTTTTTTGTAGTTCTAAGAATGAACTTTAGTTTGATATAGGAATATACTAGTAACGAGCCATAACCCATAATGCTATAATGGTCGCCTATGGAAAATGAATTCCTTCCCTTTGACCATATCCACACGGTCTCATTAGAGTTTTCCGACTGTCCGTTATACATATCTAAATGCGTATTAATACAACGAAAATGGAAGTATAGTCCAATTAATTTGTATGTCAAGAAATCTTACTGTGTAAGCATTTCGGGAAAAACCATGGAAATTCTTCGTAAATGAAAGTACATTTATAATTATTGAATGGAGCTGAACACATTTAAGCAAGAAGAGAAATTGCTCATTACGATAACAGTCTCCTTTTTTGCCAGTGTTTTCGAAAATTGATTGCATGTGAAAAAGGGTTAAAGGGCTAAAGTTCCATCTAACAGATTTGAATCGGGATAAACTGTCCTTTTTGCACAAACATATGAGCCGTCCCGCGAGAAATCCAACATTATGGCATCTGCGTAATGTATGGATCCAGATCAGCCTGCGCAGTCCGAGCAGACTGTTCCGGGCCGACACATTCCGTCTCAGGGGGATAGAGGTATAGAGTAATGATTCCTGAAACAGAAAATCGACAGGAGGCGAAAAGTGTCTATCCGGGTAGGCCTGTGTGGCATGCTTAGGCTGGTCCGGGTCGATACTTTACGCAGAGTCCACAATGTTGATTTTCTCACTAGACGGCCTACATATTGATTATTGCAAAGCTACGCCCCTGGCATTGTGTGTTACAATCGTATTACTGATCTTCTCAAGTAAGAAGGGTAGTGTGTGGTGTAACATGCATAGAACCTTAATTCCTTTGTAATACACAACACGCACTGACTCAATACCAACGTATAGATAGCCGTCCATAGCATACCTCACTGGCCGCCGTGATATGACTGAGAAAATGTTAAAAACGGAGTTAAACTCCAATCAATCAATCATGTAAAAGTATTGCTCTTGTATTGCTAGTGTTTCTAAAGCTCGCTGTGACTTTGACAAGCTACTCGGTCACACAGCGAACATGCACGTGTACTACACTGTTATCAAATTGAGCGAGTCTCCCTTTTTAGCTGCAACTATGACTTAGACGGTAACACTTATTTGCATGGCTGTCACTTCCCAAATATTCAGCTCGCTGTGCTTTGACAAGTGATGCGGTATAACACAGACTTGTACTACGCTGTTGAAGTTTTTAATAATTTCCTTTTTGAGCTCGAAGCGACTATGACCTTGACCTTGCTTGGGTTACGCTGTCCAAATATTAAACAATTTCTCCCTCTCCTATTTTTTTTTCCGCTCGCTATGACTGATGATAAATGATGTGGTCACACATATCTGCACGAATGTCACTGCCTAAACGTTTAATCATTTTGTTCTCTCTCTTTATTTTACCTCGCTGTGTTGGCTTTGGCAACAACTTACGCGGTCACGAGTTTAGCAACTTCCAATGTATATATCTCGCCGCAACTGTGCCTTTGACCAGATACGCGGTTACACAGACTTGCACGAGTTAAAATGTTCAAATGTTTAACAATTACATTGTATAGCTCGCTTCGAGATGACTTTGACCAAATATGCGATTACACAGAATTACACGAGATACAATGTTCAAATAATTTAAAAGTTTCTTTTTATAGCTCGCTGCGACGATGACTTGGACAAGATATGCGGTTACACAGATTTGCACGGGTTACGCTGTCCAAGTATTTAACAATTTCCCTTTGTAAAGCTCACGGTGACTTTTGCGGTAACACAGATTTGAGCGGGTGTATTTAATAATTTATGTTTATTTAGCTTTATTATAAGTGTGTGTATGTCATTTCAGGCGAGGTATAAATGTGTGTATGTCATTTCAGGCGAGTTATAAGTGTGTGTATGTCATTTTAGGCGAGAGGTATACGTGTGTGTATGTCATTTCAGGTGAATGCTTTCCGGATGAACTGATTCACAGTCTTCGCGCCCATATGAGATCAATGAGAAGACCAGGCGGTATGTTCTAAACATATGGAATATTATGTTGCAGTAGCGTTGGTATAGTTCTACAAGGGGCGTGGACATTTGATATCTCGCGTGACCGAAAGTCGGGAGAAATGTCAAATTTGTCACACCACTGATTTGTAAATTGCTGGTTCAGTGAGTCTGTCTTCACATAAGGGACACTAATGCAACATATACTTTTTAATCTCGATTCAAAGGCTCGACACCACTAGCAGCAGTTCATTCGATTTTATTTTAGCCTTTCATTGACAGACTGCCGGCTGTCTGACGTCATTTATTGTTGAAATTTGTAGAAATATTAGGGGAAGATGTCATTTTCTTGGAACTGTTTACAATGGCCAATGCACATATAACAAAAAGCAAGGACTCTACATAAATATCACATAATTTTGTGACTTCAGAATTTGTTTAACATGCAGTTGATACTATATATGCCATTTGAAAAATACAAAAGACCGTTGGTCCAATTTATCAAAAGTACAAAAAGACACCAAATGGCTTTATTTTAAGAGCATTTTTCAAATGGTTACCATGACAATATATCAAATTAAATCACTATAAATGTAAATGGATAGGTCTTTAGGAACAAGAAAGACAAGCATACTGCGACGATGGTTCTCTCTCTCTCTCAGGAAACCATTTCTTTTTGTGTCGATATATTTAGTTTTGACTTGTCTGTGGTTTTCGCGGAAAGGGTACCCCTTACGGCAACTCGAATATTAAGAAAACAAGAGACGGATCAAAAATCGTGACGATCATTCGATGTAGCAACTGCTGGGCTACACAACGCACACCGAGTGGTTTCTAAATTCTAAAAACTGTGGGAGGAGATAGATTTCGCCTGTTTCCATAGCAACGGTGGTTTCTATGGCGACCATACTACAAAAGGAACAACTAGAGCCTAGACCCTTCATCCCTACCAAGTTTGGTCGAAATCCGTTGAATAGTTTTGGCGCTACGCTTGCCACAAACAAACAAACATTTTACAAACAAACGGACCAAAAACACTCCAATTATGCAAGATGTGATACAATTATTTCTAGGGTTTAGTTTTGGTCATGTATTTGGGACTCCCTGTTAGTGTAATAATACATAGATCTACATAATTCAAAACATGTTCACTGTGTTTTACAGGGCATAATGGAGTCGAGGCGATACGCCAATATGACTTCACCGTGGACCTAAAACGATGTCAACCAGGTATGAGAAAAACACGATTTCGAAAGACCGAAGCGAATAAAGGACCTTTGACGATATTATCTGACAATATTGACATGGCCCTGACCTTTGTGTAAGCATGTAAATTATAGTCTAGTATGCATGCGTTTTCATAGATTTTAAACTGTGTATCAATTATCTTACACTTTGCGTTTTCTTAAAGCAGATCACAAATTGGTTGAAAACACATGTACGTCAAAATAGTTAACAATGTGTAAGTAAGTACGTATATTATATTTAGTATGCATGCATTTTCAAAGAACTGTGTGAATTACCTTACAATTTGGGTTTTCATAATGCTGATCACAAATTTGTTAAACACACATGTACGTCAAAATAGTAAACGCTTTGTAAGTAAGTAAGTAATTATATTATATTCTAGTATGCTTGCATTTTCATATAACTTTGTAAATTACCTTACAATTTGGGTTTTATTAAGTCTGATCACAACTTTGTTGAACACACATGTACGTCTAAATAGTAAACAATTTGTAAGTAAGTATATTATATTCTTGTATACATGCATTTTCATAGAATTCAAATATTGTGAATGAGCTTACAATTTAGGTTTTCAAAAAGTGTATGAAACACAAGTACGTCAAATAGTGAACATATCTGTATGTCATTACAGGCGATTGTTTCCCGGATGAAAACATCAACAGTCTTCGGGCCCATGGGAGACCAAGAGAAGACCGTACGGTACAATGTATGTACTAAACACTAGCTTAAAGGGATGCTTAAGCTCTCAAATATATGAGTTATAAAAAGGATTATATTTGAAATAAAGCTATTGAAACTACTCATGTATTTCCATAAGTAATGTGAAATGTTGTCATGTGTTTCATGGTAGATATTTACCAGACAAGACTAACCTAGTTAATAGTAAGCTCATCCTGAACAATTTGCACTCTATAAAATGATGTATTCATACAAATACTACTCAAATTGAATCGATTTGGTATTACAATGCTTAGTTATTACCTTAAGTAACGGATATGTCATCTGAGTCTATATTGTACATTACTGCGAACCTGTAACTTTTCGCATAGACGGATTCATACTTTTTTTGGAGATTTTGACATTACAAAGTAGCGCTAATTGAAACTAGAACTAATACTGAAGATAATAAATACCACCAAAATACCTTGACCTACACCATACTTTAATAAGTAAAATGGCCATACTATGTAATTGTAAGACCTTTAGGATATGCACATCTCCTTTTGGTATAGAAGCTTAATATAAAATTTCGAATTCCACCCAGTGGTTTGTAAGAAATAGGCCGGACAAAATATGGCTTCCGGCCGGCTGACCGACCGACCAAACGACCGACCGACCGACCGACCGACAGACAGACAGCCCGACACAGTTACTTCTATATACCCCATTTGTTTTCATATAAGATCAGGTTGTCTCGAATTGACCATTTACATTTAAATTTTCTATAAAATCGGTTCGCTCGTCTATCACCGCTTCTCAAAGTTGAAGTGTCGCAGTCACGGCGCTGATATGTCAGTGAACACTATGTAATTGGGTCTATGTAAGCTGTCATTGCTGTCATTGCTGTCTATTCATCACGCCACAATAACACCTCCTACAGTTAAACGTTCACAAGTATTATCCGTGTAAGTTGAACTGTCGCAGTCACGGCGCTGATATGTCAGTGAACATAAAATACGGTTTTATGTTAGGCGAAATTGCTAAAAGCCATTCTCTGCAAGCAGTTAAACTTTGTTCAACATGTTGACATCAGTGAACTATTCAGAAATATTGGCCTGTTGCCATAAAAACCGTGTGCAAAGTTGATTTTGTTAAGGTAAAACGTAATATTTACCACTTATTTAAAAAAAATGCAACCATCTCAAATTAAGTGCATTACAGAAATAGATAGATGAACATTTGTTTGATCATATGCAAGGAAAAAGCTACGGGGAACATATGTTTGTCTTTGCATAAATTTGACATTAAAATACCTCATCACCCAAAAATACGAACTACCTCCCTTAGTTATTAAGAAAATCAAATAACCATTGAACATTTGAACTAACATTATTGATTGCACCTAGCTTAATAGGGATACATGTTCATGTATTTTAATGACTTTCTTTATATGCGAGTCTCCCTAGGTGAAAAGGGGTTTTGTTGCATCTGCGATCAGAAACGACTCGGGCAAAACCGTGCATACACACATTTATCAAAAGAGCAAGCTCATCTAAACGTCCAAGTTTCTTGACAAACTAAAACTGATGCCCAAATTTATATGTACGAGAAAATGATGTAGATTTGCTCTAATTTCCTTTTATATGCGCACACTGGTCGCTGCAGTAAGACTGTTTTTCACCTGACGCGCTTCATTTGTATATTTTCAGAACAGATCAGATGTCATATATTGCTTTCGATACCAAGTCGTCCTGCTACTGGCCTGAAAAACAACAACAAGAACAACACGAAACCATAAGCGAAAGTGTCATATGTTTTGTTTAAATAGCTTAGTTTATATTTTACCGGGAGTTGTCACTCGCATCTTTTTGTACAATCCTTTCCGTTTAATTGTTCCCATTTGGTTCAACTGTGTGCATTTTAAAACAACTTTAAACATTTAGTAATTTTTTTGTCCATTTATTTGTTTCTTGGTGGCTACATTTTTACTTTTAATTCTTATAGTCATATAAAAAGCAAAGGGTTGCTAAATAAATGATTCAAAACTGAAAATAAAATGTTGAGACTTTATTTTTATACTATAAAGGAAACAGCCAAAAAAGGTGGGTAAACAGAAGAAAGGCCAAGGAAACTTGTCCGAACCTGTCTACCCCATATTTCTATTTCATATTTCTGTAATATGTTATCAATACACCAACTTTCAGAAAATGTCAACGTATAAAAAGACGTTCATCGGGAAAATTATGATTATCAAAGAGGTAATCGGAGACCAGAAGAAATGCCAAGGAAACTTGTCCAAACCTGGCTACCCCATATTTCTATTTCATATTTCTGTAATATGTTATCAATACACCAACTTTCAGAAAATGTCAACGTATAAAAAGACGTTCATCGGGAAAATTATGATTATCAAAGAGGTAATCGGAGACCATCGTTATTGAAATGTTTCGATCGGTATAAGCGGTAATTGCGGTGATATACGGTTTTCGGGAGGTTGGCGACAGTTGACTGCATTGAAAACATTGTTTCAATAGGATGAGTTTTAGTCCAGTTAAAACTTTTGATAAACCACTATAAAGAAACTTTTAATGATTGAATAGAGTTCAAACATTGTACCAATAGGCGACATTGCTCATGGTGAGCAGTTTATGATATTGCAACTATGTTTTCAATGCAGGCAGCTGCGGAAGCGTCAGCAGCGTCAGAAAGCGTAATATATACTCTGTATGCATACTATAGACACTATTGGTGCATCTGCAGCAGACGACTCTTGAAAGCATTGTGGCGAAGAGAGAAATTGTTGATTTTCATTTGACTGGCAAATCTACCCGGGGGAATTTCAGCACAAGGGAATTTATTCGCTTTGAACTATTTGTTTCGCTTTGGATTTATTTTAGCGGTGCTTTATTTCGGCAGAGCTGCTTGTGTTATTAGGAACGTAGTAACTCAGACAAACGGTTTATTAATTATGTTGACTCTGGAACGGGTGTCTGTCGACAACCGTCCCATAAACGATAATGGTGACGATTCAATTTTGATCCATATTTGGTTTCTTATACTTCAGAATAACTGTGTTCTTTTTTTTTTTTTTAAATCCATGCACTTATTCCAGGATATGTCTCTCTTTTGAACAACGGATACCTTCGCTAAAACAAAATCACCGACCCGAAGTTAGATTCAAATGTAACATCTAGAGCAACATAAATAAAGGGAAGTAACCGTTGAAAGCCTATTATTATCCAGTAAATAAATTTAACCCGAGTATCTAATCATATTAAGTAATTGTAAATATTGATCTGGCTGTTAATACAACTGCCCCTTTCCAATAATTTTCAGAGATTAAGTACTGAATAGTATATATTCTCTAAACGAGTCAGCTTTCCAATTATTTTCAGAGATTAAGTACTGAATAGTATGTATTCTCTAAACGAGTCAGCTTTCCAATTATTTTCAGAGATTAAGTACTGAATAGTATGTATTCTCTAAACGAATTAGCTTTTTAATTATTTTCAGATATTAAGTACTGAATAGTATGTATTCTCTAAACGAGTTAGCTTTCCAATTATTTTCAGAGATTAAGTACTGAATAGTATGTATTCTCTAAACGAGTCAGTTTTATTATGTTTAGAGGGCAAATAAATCTGGAACAAATAAATACTAAGGTTTATTAATAATGGTCGGTACTCGTGTAACAGAATTGTCAAATTTATTTTCATAATAAAGCGACCCTGATTGTCCTACCGTCCTATTACAGATAAATGTTATCACTATTTGAAACAGAGTAACAGAAGTTAGAACTATTTAGGTTCAGAGATACCTAAAATGTCAATGCCATAACAATTCAAACATTCGGATAGATAAAACAAAACGCTTTTGGCCACACCCATTGCGTTCTATGTAAACAGATCTATCGAGACGTTAACTGATTACGGTCAACAACGGGATAATACCCCCGTTTTAATCTCATACATCATTGCTCAGTGGTCACATTGTTGGGTGTCCCGCCTGCCACATGCTACATCAAAGCAGCGTGCATTATATCTACATTGGCAAACCCGTGGTCTACAGACAACTCCGTTTGGCCAGACAAATGGATCACATAAAAGGTGCACATGTGTCATTTTCTACATTCAATCGATGACCATAAGTTTATTCATATGGTGGAAATGGAGACCTTAGTCACTTTTTGGCCTCTATGTCCGACAAATAAAGGCAATCTTCTACTTCGTTATAAAAGGTTTAAAACCACCCACAAATAGTGACGGGTTTTACGGATAAAATTAACAGGTCCCGGGCCTGATCATCATTTTGGATCATAGTCTGGGTAGGACCGACCATTCGAACGATGAGCGTAACCTTGTATAGTCTTTAACGGAATCATACATCGGTGAATGGGCAGTACTATGTGACCTGAGTTCTCTATTAGTACTATCTGAGATATTATAATCACCAGTCGTATCAGAATAGCAACCGGCGGTCTCACTCTCAGTTTGTGCAGGAGAGCTCGAATTTAGATATTTATCAGGACTACAACGTTGATACGACACCTTTGGGAAAAAGACGGTCGTTATGTTAACTAGACCCTTCTTCAGTTTCGAAGAACTGCGATAAATCGTCTCTTGACATATGCGTCATTCATCCGGAGGACCTTTGACAGAGCGTAGTCAATTGGCAAATGTCGAAGTGCGTGTTCTTTTCATATGTTTAGCTGTTGACCTTGACTTTTGCCCTCTCGGGTTATAAGAAGATGAAACGGATGGCACCTTTCAGGTAGCGGAACCTATTAACTGAACAGTTGCATAATAAGGCTGATTTCGATTGTTCGGATCCGGGCAGGTTTCCATTGAATTCGTTCGATACATGATCCAGATCAGCAGATGAATAAGGCAAACCATTATGTACAATGGCTGAATTCAGATTCACTGCAGTGAATGAATATTGGTCAATAGGAAATGAGTTATTCACATCCAGGTGCATATCGTCATTGGGGTTATAATAACGCAAACCTCTGCTGTCGGAAGAGACCGTGTACATATACTAATAATTAAATGCCCTCATAGGGATTCTGAGTTAAGGAAAGGGACGTTATTGCTGTCAGACTGTGCTCCCGAAAAATCATGAATAACGCTAAGCTCCTGGTTATTATTAGATTCGGAGAGAACATTCGAAGATGTTTGGGCACACGTCTTGATCTGCTGATCCGACTCCACAGAGGTCACGGTAAATAGAGGTGGCAGTATAAGTTTACAGACTGTTCCTGCCTTGTGAATGCGTTATATTGAATTATTGATGAATCGTTGGACATTATTCCGAAGTAGGTCTATGTTCTTAATGTCTTGCTTTAGCAGTTTAGTTTCATAATTCACATTGGAAGAGTTTGAGATACGACCTGTTTGTCAAAAATATATATTTGCTGTTCGTCCTTTTCTAGAACACCAACTCAGTTTTTGCAATGCTACCTTCAGTTCAAGTCGTTTGTTATTCGTTTCAGTTTCACAAGCACTTATATTTTGCTATATAGTAAATAAATCATCCTGTAATAAGGGATCGTTTCTTGTTAGTATGTAAACTCTGATTTCGACTGTTAGTATGATGAACGGTTTTGTTTGATTTGTGACCGTCGGGGGGAAAGACAGGTCGTATAAAAAAAAATGAGTCCCAGTAGTAGAAGTTGATCTGCTCGGGAAACTAATAAGATCCTGGTTATCACAATCACCCTCCACTGACGCGGAGATAATAGCGTAAACAGCATACGCAAGTTTAACTGCAAGTTATTCGCCATTGCGCCTTTGTGTATGAAGCTTCAACGCGCAACCACACAAACGGAAGTCATACTTATTTGTGAGAATGCAAAATAAATCACGTTTAACTTAATTCAATTTTATATCACAATGTTAAAAGTGAGTTCTTTATAACCAATTATAACGGTATTTTAGATGCGCCGTTCCCCGAGAAACTAATATAATGGGTTCTGCGTTATGTCACGACCCAGATCAGCCAACGCAGTCAATGCAGGCTAATCAGGGTCGGCACATTCCGTCTCAGGGGGGATAAAGGTATAGAGTAATGATTCCTGAAACCGAAAAATCTACAGGAGGTGAAAAGTGTCTGCCGGGGTTAGCCTGCCCGGCATGCTTTGGCTGATCCGGGTCGATACTTTACGCATAGTCTGCAATGGTGGGTTTTTCCTGGAACAACTCATATATACACAAACATGTCGATATGGCCTCAGGCCATGATACACTGGAGGAATAAACTCCACTACAGCTAGACGACAAGCCGCAATATCCTACATCCGTCCCCTATGCATGACAACAAAATAAGCTCGTCTATAAAACTTATCCCAATCGTGAGTAAACATCTAAAAGTGATTTATAATAATATTCAAAAGAGACGAATTGAATTGACAATATATGTATCAGTTTAATTAAATGGTTTTAGTCTGCACCACCCATTAAACGAAACAGAATCAAACATACAACGTACAATTATCAAAATGCTCTCAGATCGAAAAACATTTAAACATGATGATGATGGTTTGGGGTTGTTTACCCTCATCTTTCGGCATAAAGCCATTTGGCGAGCAGCTATTGCTTTCTCTCTCCAATTATTTTTGGTATAGTTGCGCACATGCGCAAACGATACCATAGTCAAGGTGAGATTGAAGTCACGTGATGTATATGCCCTTCACCACCAACAATATAGTGCAAATTTGTTTGACTAAATATTACGAATGGTTACAACAGCAAACACAGAGTAAGTAAAAAAAATATGCGATTATTCAAGCTTGTCATAGATAATAACAAGTGTAAATATCCTATTTGAATGTATATCATAATATAGAATATTCTTACGCAAATCAACGTAAAATACGACCAGGCCCTGTTTCAAGTTTGAACTCTTTCTTCAACGCAGTACTGTATGTCTGATTTCGACAATTTTTGAGAACGTCATCAACAGTCTTTCAATGCGAATCGCAAAGCCTCTTTAAACATATTTTACTGCATATATAACATACGTAAACGTTCTGTTTTACTCGCATATAGATTTTCGATAAAAGTTCTTTTTGTTGCGAAACTTGCTTTAACAAAGTTAAAAGTCATGATTCAGACAGGGTTTGTTTATCAGAAGAGAATCATGAATATGCATGGCTGTAGCAATGTTGACGTTATCAAGTAAAAACCCTTCTCCATTTTAGTTTTGTTTTATTCACGCTATTGTTGAGAACCTAATGAAGAGTTTAACATATGCTAAAGCCTTTTTGAACATATTTTACCGCATGTAAAACATTTTGCTAGGCTTTCACATCTTTTTTTTTTTTAAACACGATCTACGTTCTTTTTTAAGCGAAACCTGCAAAACCGCAGTCAAGACCCATGTTATAGAAAGGGTTTGTTTATCTGACCTATTTAAGAATTTATGCATATTCATTATCT
The DNA here is from genome assembly GCA_031761405.1 of Serripes groenlandicus. NCBI lineage: Eukaryota > Metazoa > Mollusca > Bivalvia > Cardiida > Cardiidae > Serripes > Serripes groenlandicus. Next base: position 32,779 of record JASEVX010000606.1, on the reverse strand, counting down.
GTGTTGGCCCTGGAAATATACACGTCTGGTACCCTGCTTTAACTATATATTTATAACACGCCGTAGAAACAGCAGAATACCAGCTGAAGGCGGGAAAGTCATTGTATTGCTATAGTACATAAGTGTAGAGCATCTCTATTGCCCCAGAGGTCTGGGGTTCAAATCCCGGTCCGGGTTTTCGAAATTTAAGGGATGCTTTTAAGCGTCTCCCACTCAACTAGGGGTTAAGTACTGGTCACTTCCAGGAAAAATAACCCCGCGTGTATCGGTGCTATACACCGGGCACGTAAAATTAAGAACCAAGGGGTCTTTTCGGAAAGAGCTAGGGTATCGCACCCGGACTCCCTTGTATCTAACTTTGTCTGCTCGCCAAATAGTTAATTCTGCACGGCGAGGGTAAATAAAAACAAAAAAAACAAAAAAAATTGCCATTCAATCAAGAAGACATTTACTATTATGTTTGGTGGTTTTCTACTGCTTGTTAGCATCTGTTGAATTTATCTTGACATTCAATCAAAAAGACATTTACTATTATGTTTGGTGGTTTTCTACTGCTTGTCATAAGCAGTTTTAAAAATTCCTGTTGGTTGCCATGTTCAATATATGCCTGTCAGATATGCTGCTACTTGTGAAACAGGAGTTCTTCTTCAGTTTACCAATCACCATATAGTCATATCAACTATTATGGCGCCCCATTTAAAATCATTAAGTACGTATCCGATGTAAATGAGATTGAAGTCGAATTATTGTTTAACCCTTTCAATAATATAAATGATTTTGTGAATCTTTTCTTCGTTTAAGGAGAAAATCGTCTTCAATAATTAAGAAATGGAGAAATTGAAAACACATCCGAATTTTGTTCGGGGCTTCATAATAATAGCTGTAGCATGGGGGTGTCATAATATTCGTAATTAACCAATCAAAAGACAATACCTCCAACTAACAAAAAACCTATATATAAGTGTTGTTTTTTACACTAACGACGAACTTCATTATGAAATGCCTGAATCGGCGAACACAATGTAGCTTCATTAATTATATTTCGGCGACTTTAGGACACAATGTTCGGATCACAAACCCGAAACGAATATACGTCGTTTGCGATACTTACAACAGGCTTATTTACAAATCGTCAGACACCATTTCGGAATGGACGGCGAGCTTCATTAATTATATTTCGGCGACTTTAGAACACAATGTTCGGATCGCAAACTAGGAAATACGTAAGTTGACGAGTGCAATTAATTAAAGGAGAAACCGGAAAACAGTAATAAATAATTAAAAGATGTCCTCTTATGAATTGTTATGTATATTTCGGCGATTTATTTCATCTTTGTTTACTTTAAGTTAATGTGTTCTTTTCCAAATGACACAAGAAATATCACTTCTCCCTAAGTCTCCCCACTTCGCCCTAAATTGTCTGGAGGGAGAAGTCACTTCGCCCTAAAATTTGAGCCTAGTGAGAGCCCTGTATACAATAATTACGGCCTTGTGTCCCACTGGGGACAAAGTAGATAAGTAAGTAATACACAATAAATAAGATAGATAAACAAATGTAAATACAAGCCTTTTTTCAATTAACGGTGTAACCAAGGTGAGAACAATTTGTCTCATTTACTAATTATTAAGAAAAAGTTATGAAACACTTGATTTCCAGGTTGTTTTCAGGTTGCTTGTAATAGGCAAGTTGAACAATTCAGGTTCTTGACAACCATTCTTACTGGTTAGTGATGATGTCTAGTTTGTAAAATGTCTTTGATAATGCTTATCAAGCATATATGACATAAAACACAGTTAAAACAGGACGGACATAGTGAAATAATGTAATTGCAATGTGTGGCGTGTCTTTTCTTTATGTTTGTTCCTTTGTTAATTTTCAGTGTCGCCATCTTCAATATGTATCTATTACATTTGTTTCAACCAGAAACGCGTCATCTGCTCGAAAATCCTCCTGCAGTCAATTATTACTTAAAATTACAATGACCATCTTAAAAAAACTAACTTGTGAAAATTTATGTTTTTTATTTATATTATTTTTCACAGCTCATAAAACTTTGCTCCATACAAACAGTGAAAAATCTTCCAAAATTACCAATTATTTCAAAAGAGAGTTGATATTGTGTTATAAAACAATTTCTTTTTAAAAAAAAAAAAAGACATTCTCATATTGCCTGTAATAATCAAGTTGAAGAATCTCCTCCATATTTACTTGTTATATGTCAATGATTTGGTTATTGTGTTGTAAAAAGGATTTCTTTTATACTTTCCTCGATACAAAAACTGAGTATGAAGAAGTTTTCAAGTTGCTTGTAATGAGCAAGTTAAAAAAGGTCTTCAAATTCACTTGTAACTTGAGGATAGAATTTTGCAGCTTTGTTCACTACCATAAATTATAGATTGCATTGCAAAAAGGATACTTAAAAAACAATTGATCTTGAATAAGTTTCAAGTTTCTTGTAATAAGCAAGTTGAAACATTTTTCAAAATCACTTATTATTTGACAATAGAATTTTGATATCTTGTATTTTTCTTTAAATTAAACCAAAATGGCATGTTCAGTTATTTTTTTAATAAAAGTGTCTATATGAACATCTTCTTATTCATGTTTGTCCCTCCTTGCTTAAACCAAAGCCGAGCCCCAATAGCTCGGTCGGTAGCGACGAGGGCTGTCAACCCAGGTGTCGCAAGTTCGAATCCAGGTTCGGCCAACATTATTTCCGCCATTTGACAAAAGTCAATGCAACTTGCATCATTTGTCTTTCACCAATGGGCTTTAGTCTATGTGGAAAAGCAGCCAGTTCCTTGGAAAGAATGTTGTGTGTTGTACTGGTGTGCTTAAACCAAAGCAATTATATCATTAGTACTTTCAGTACTTTGATTTATTTTGGGGGTTGACCATATTTTGATTTCTTTTTCAATTTTTTATTATATATTATTGACTTTTGATATGTTTTGATTTCTTTTCATTGTTACATATCCCGCTTTCTGTTTATATATATACATAGTGTTGTGTGTAGGTATATAAGTGTGTGTAAGTAAAACATTTTTTAATATTTTTAAGAAAAGACAAGTAAAATAACAGAGTGCAAAAAAAGCACTGCCTAACAGTCCTACATTAAAACATTAAAATGCAGATCCAATTTAACCACAATAGACAACACTGTTTCAGCTGATCCAATCAAATTATCTTAAATTATTTGCTTTACTTTACTTTTAATTTCAACCCTTTTTCACATACAACAAACAGCAGACGACTTTGGAAAACATATAAGCAAAATACAGCAAATATTTAGAAAACATTGAGAAAAAGGAGAAATTTCTCATCATAAATGTGACCTGGCTTTTCATTGATGTTTTCTATGTAGATATCTCTAAATATAGCCTAAGTATATATGGTTAAAAAAGTCACTGACTCAGAGTTTTACCAAAAAGAAATGTCAGCTAAACGAAATAATTAAAGACACCACTTTTTAGAAAAAAGTGGCAGAAGGTTTGTGGCACTGCTGGGGTGTCAAATGGTGTTGGTTGCACAAACATATTAGTACATGGAAAGTCAAAACTTGAAGTTCTCTCAGAGTCGACTTTTTGAACAGGCTTCAGCATCAAACTTATAGAAATGAAAATGAAGGACTGTAGTCGAGGAAACACGATCGTGAAGAAACAAAACAAGATGTCCGAAATTTAATTTTGCTTCGAAGCTGCTGTTAAAAACATGAAATTACCGATCGATTTCAAGCTAAAGCCACAACAGCTAGACAAATTGCGTGCAGTTGTTTGATGGCAAAGACACTATTGCAACAGGGTTTGGAAAGAGCTTGATCTTTCAGACTTTAAGCCTTTCCTACATACAACAATTGTGTAGCACACGACTTTGGAAATATCGCAGCAAGTACATATATATATATATATATATATATATATATATATGGTCAGAAGAAGCATTAAGCCATACTTTAGACCGCCTCGAAGATGTAGAGGTAAAGCCTTCATCGTGGATTCGGGATGTCTCGGGTTCGATCCCCGGAGGGATCATACCAAAGACTTTAAACAGTGTTGTAATGGCTGCCCTCCTTGGCGCTCTAGGCAGTCGGGTTAGCATTACGACTGACTGACTGGTGTCAAAATAAATGGACCAGTAGTACTCTTAACTTGGCCAGATAACGCCGTGATATAACTGAACAATTATTGAAAGCGGCGTAAAACATCCAACAACCCATCAATAGCCGTATTAAACGAAAACTAATACTCCGGTAATTCCATCCATTTAAACGTGCTTTCTGGCTTCTGACAAAAATTTGATCAATGATTGATTGATTGGGGTTTAACGCCGTTTTCAACATTTTCTTTTCAGTCATATCACGGCAACCAGTTCACCTGCTCATGCGTTTCCTAGTTTTCCCATATCAGTACACCTCACAAGATACTTTCCAAGCAACTGGCTGCTTTTCCACATAGACTGTTAAACTGCCCATTGGTGAAATACTAATGCCGCATGTCACAGTGACTTTTGTCAAGCCCTGGTTTGACAGCCCATGTCGCTACCGACTGAGCTACCGGAACTCGGCTTAATCAATGAAATTACATTGATAGGAATTTTTATTTTTATTTTTTTATTTATTATCTTTTCTTGTCATGAGTATTTTAAGGATGCATCATAACTCAGTTGCTAATCTTTACCATTTCAGCCTGCTCCGTTATATTGTGTTCAATCTTCACCTCTACTGAACATATGCCAAAAGAGAATTGTAACAGTTAACGGGCTTAACCATTTCCCACATGCAACACACCTGCAGAATACGATATAGATAAGATATGAATAAAATCTCTATTAATGAAGTTATTTAATTGAATAAAGTTCAACCGAAACGTTACTGAAAAAATCCTATTTAGCTCGAAAGAACACGATGTGCTCAACGTGAGTTACTGTGATCGCCTTTTGTCCGTCGTCCATCAACAATTTTCGCATGTTAACGCTAAAGAGGCCACTGTTTTCATAGAGACGTTTTAGTTTAAACTATTTAATCTACATTTCTGACGTGAGCATATTGAAGGATTATCAGAATTGTATATATATGCTATCTAGAATACGTTCGAATATGGGTCATCAAGGTTTAAAAACTTGGTCATAAGGCAACAACTAAGAACATATTGTTAATACTCTGGAAACCACATTTTTGACTTGAACATGTTGAAGCTTTACCAGAAAATTTGTCTGGTTGATACCTAGGCCAAATTCGAATACTGGTGACTTGGGTAACTAATAAATAGGACCACTTTATAACATTTGAGAACAAACTTGTGAACACTTGTTTTACTCTAAAATGATGAAAGTTTGCTAGAATGTTTGTCTTAATAATAGTATGCCTATGTTTCAATATACGCTATTTATGGTCCAAAACAAGGTCAGTAGGCCGGATTAAAAAAAAAAAAAAGTATATACTCTAGAACCCTCGTTTTTACTCAAGAATGCTGGAACTTTGTCATAATGTTTTACTGTATTAAATGTATGCTATGTTTTGATAAAGGTCATATCAGATCAGAAAATAGGTCACTTTGCCAAATGTATTAACATTATTGTAGACATTCAAAAAGCCACACTTCCTTCTTGAGTATGTTGTCTTGATGAAAATCTAAAATTTAGTTAATGCTCTAGAGGCTGCATATTTGATTAGAGCATATTGTAAGCACCCCAGCCTACGACTGAGCGGTAACTTTATCAGGCTATTTATCTTGTCAGGATACCTGAGTAGAATTGCACGTATAAACAAGGCTCTACGTAGAAGTTTCTCTCTCTCTATAGTCGTTGTTGTAGTTCTAATTAAGCTGTAGAGAAGTTCGATGCAGGGTTGTGTAGGTTCTAGTAAGAGTTGTAGTTAGAGCACCGTTTATACTGAACGAGAATTCGTAGTGAATTGCATAGACCTCGGAATAACGTAGCGTAAAAAGAAATAACGAATTCAAAGTCTTTTGAAGTTTAAATAATGCATAATGTTTAATAATAATAATAATAATAATAATTCAACCAAATGATGATGATGATGATGAATAACGTTTAACAATTAAGTGACCAGCCGCCGAAACGCACCAAGCATACCCATGCAGTTGCTTTAATTTGTAGCGAACATAATAAAGTTGGAGATAATAAATAGCATGGCTATTTTCCCCTATATAGTAGTTATAAATACTTAGGTTAATAACCTTTCGGAATAATGTAGCTCGATGTTTCTGTTTGGTGATTCATTGTTGTCTAAAATTCAAAGGGCGGTTTCAACTTGACGACTGGTAAAGAGGACTGGTGCGTTGCTACTTTTATAGCCATTGGATGCTGGCGAGGATGCTGGCGAGCTGCAATCCAATCAGAGGCGCTCTTTCAGATGCCAGCATACTGGCAACTCTGAATGAGTGCTTCGGTCGGATTTGACAGCCGAAGAAAACAACACTATTACTTCTATAATAATAAAACGGTATGCCATAAGGGCAGAAACCGAAACCACAGAAGATTAGAAATAATCCTATTAAATAATCATTCATTTCAACATACGTAGAAAACATCTGAAACGACGAATCGAGTGCGCCAGCATCGGCCCAGCATTCCGCAAAATAAACGAACAAATAGTTCTTCGCCAGCATCGATAAATAGCTGGGAATAAACTATTATTCACAGCTAAAAAACATATTTCTTAAATACTATCAATATAAGTAATAATGTAAAACTCTTAATACATTGTATAATTAAGTGCATATCCTAAAATGCCTGAAAAGGAAATTCATACGCCGTGACCGGAAAATACACATGGCGCCACCAGTCCAAAATGTAAATAGATAACAGCAATGCTGGCGATTCAAATTCTGGGGTAATAAGTTAATGAGAATCATAAAATGGAGACTAGATCAGTCGTACATATCATAATCCATTTAACTATGTCAGCGAATGTGGAAAATCGGGCTGTTTTGAGATGAAAATCAAGTAAGTGTCAAAAATAACTTGTACATATACCCGGATACACTTATATTCGGATATGCCTGTGCAGGCTATTACACTTCCCCCACCTTAAAATATAAACTTCTCCTGAAGTTTGAATAGATTTAATAAGTAACGATAACTTAACTAATGCTGATGAATATGTTTTATAATTATTTGTTAACTGTAAATGTCCACTTAAGTTTATTGTCATGTCACTGAATTTAATTGAATTTTAATTGAGTGCGCGTCATGTACTACAAACGCGAAAAGTTTATTTTATTCACTTCGGATATGGACGGAATTAACAGACAAGTACATTCACAAGTAAGTCCTTAAAACTTAATAATTAAATTTCTTAAAACACATAATTAACACTTGAATATCTTATTTATCACAGTCCTGTTAAACTTAATATGAGCTCCTAATCATCTTAGTCCTTGAATTACTTGAAATCATCTGGAAAGGAAAGGAATAGCATCTGTCTTCGGAGGTTTGTTTGTTGATTTACATCTTAAGTACAATATAGTGTTCATCTTTAATTATCTTGTTGTAATCGAAGAGGGACGTGGAGATCATGGGTCAGAGTACCGGCATCACCGCCTTCATATGCCTGGACAAGGGATTCCTCAGTTTGAAGATAATCTTCTGACGGGTTGACAGCTATCCGTCTGACCACGTTGTAGTTTCCTATCAACATATCGACAATGGCGCTGTCTCTAACAAGGGTTGTTCCAGGAAGTACAAGGTGGTTGTACATAAATACAAGCTCACTCCTGGTTTGGCCTGACCATGTGTCTTCTAGGGAGATGGCTGCCCATTCTACAGCAAATAGTTTACGGTCAGCAGACATTGACTTCCAACCCTTTGGTGGCCAGGATAAAGTAGGGGTGAGAACAATGGATTCCTCGGGGACTGCACCCCATTCACGGCGTCCGGGTGGCAATAACGGTAGAGATCCTGCCAATAGAAGTTGTTTGGCTCTTTCTTGCAGGATGCGAGCAGGTTCTGACATCATTTGAGGAACTGTTGAGGTTAATGAAGCGGTGGTCAAGGCGGTCCCAATGTTGGCTGGAATATCAGGGGAATGATCAGTTGTTGAGGCAATCAATGCAGGGGTGGTTTCTGACTTGGAGGATGAAGGGGCGATGATGGCATCAATCAAGGGTGTAGGTGTCACAGAAGCGGTGGTCACCGGCTTGGAAGATACAGGGGCGATGATGGCATCAATCAAGGGTGTAGGTGTCACAGAAGCGGTGGTCACCGGTTTGGAAGATAAAGGGGCGATGATGGCATCAATCAAGGGTGTAGGTGTCACAGAAGCGGTGGTCACCGGCTTGGAAGATAAAGGGGCGATGATGGCATCAATCAAGGGTGTAGGTGTCACAGAAGCGGTGGTCACCGGCTTGGAAGATAAAGGGGCGATGATGGCATCAATCAAGGGTGTAGGTGTCACAGAAGCGGTGGTCACCGGCTGAGCAGAGGAAGCTATGATGATGGTATCATATAAGGATGTTGATGTTGTAGAAGAGAGTATAACTGGTAAATCAGATGGAGTGTTCATGCTGGAATCGGGCGAGGATGTAGTTGTCGAAGAAGAGGAGATGAATAACTCAGCAGATAGGGAAGGGGAAGACAAACTTTCTGGCCTTGGATAGGTCAAGCTGTGTGAGGATACTGGTGCTGAGTTGTTGTTGTTGTTTACTGATTTGTCTACAAAGGTGTCTTGAAGGGCTTCCTGAAGAAAGTCTGGGTTCACAGGCAGGTTGTCAAGTCCAACAGGGTGGTAATAGAGGGGGAATCCCTCAGGAGAAAATGAGACTCCTTCAGATTGGATGAACGAAGGGTAATCTGGGTCATATTCCTCGCAAAAGAAAATTGGCGTGGGCGAACGGAGGCCTGGTGATTGTCGAGCAGGATCATGAGTCGGGGTGAGGGGGTCTGTAGTTGGCTGAGGGAAGAAATCGGATACCGGCTGGAAAGTGTTTGTCGACGCAGGAGTGGCGGGCTGGATCTGTGATGCTGTAGTTGCAGGCAAAGAGGTGGTCATGGTGTCTGGTTTGAAGAGCTTGCTATGATCAGTGGTGCTCGAATAAATATTCTGTATAACAGATGGTGGCATTTCAAGGAGAGCGGCTAGATTTTCCTTGGAAATGTCTGATGAAGAGGTCATGGTCCAACTAACACCGGAGGGTACTACAAATCGCTCTAGCTCCATCATGGAACGTATGAGCTTAGAGCCGATGTCGGGGTCCGAAACTGATTCTTTAGATAACTTTGCCTTGTGCAGGATACCGTCAACCGCGAAGAGAACCTTCCTGTCGTCCTGGTTGATACATATCTGCTTGAGAGTAAGGGTAGGGATTTTTCTTTTCCTATTGGACGTCTGGGGTTGGCTGTCCTCTAGTGTAGTCTCTAAGGAGGACCATCCTCGCTTCCAGTGCTCAAATCCAGGAATCCGGTTGACACACCATATCTTTACCTGTGCCCTGGCGAAATGGGCTTCCTTGGACTGAAACGCAGGGAGTGAGTGATCCGTGGGCCTCGACATATCCCTTAGGATCTCTTGCAAAGAAGAACATGTTTGATGTGGTGAGGGTCTTCTTTGGCATGGCTACATAGACAGCATAGTGAGATCCCTTCACATGACGACTTAGATCCTGTGGATATCGGAACTCTCTTTGATCTGAGTCTACACACCAAGGGCAAATGACTCCTGTATCCGTGTGTTGCGCCTTAATCATGTGGCTGGTTAGGTCCCGTTTGGTCATGAAGTTGGCAGGGCACTTCTCACAGGCATATTCTACCTCATTTGATGGCTTCCGGGAGCGGGCGGAGGGTAGTTGGTATTTCCTGGAAGCTGCAAATAGATTCAGGATATTAAGACCTAACTTAAATAGGTATGTTCCTATGAAGACTGCTGTTTTAATTAATTTTCTAATTCATTGCTTATTTTACATTTAAAATCAACTGGCATTGCACTAAATCTATGGCTCGTGATATTTATATAAGTGTCATTCACTCTTAACTCGACTTCTCTCATTAAGTGATCTCCATATTCTATCACTGATGCATCACACAAAGTAAGTAAATCGCGGGTGGGTGATCAATCCTCCCTCATTACTTAAAAGGGGCCCAAAACAAAAAAACAAATACGTGCACGCTTTACAGCATCAAAAGTCGAGTTGTAACACTTATCTCTATAAATATCCTATCTCCAACCATAGATGCAGATGCAACAAATACCATACTTAATCAATTTATTCTTAATTATCTAGATTTAGACGTCCATGTATCTACCTAATAGCTATCGTGGAGGATGTGGGGCTCTATGTAACTTAAATGTGAATTGATGTGCATGAAGGGAGGACCGTTTAAAGTGACATATTTCCGACTATGGAGGCTCGGGCTGAGGACAACCATGTAGGAACATTCGAACATTTGTACGAGGTAAGTCTGTCGATGTGGATTGCTTTTGCAGGGGTACTAGATGACCGTTTAATTAAGTAGACAAGATCATCTATCTTCTTAGTGACAAGGAAAGGGCCTTTCCACTGGGGAGATAATTTATTGCAAACCCCTGGTCTCCTCGTGGTATCATGTAACCAAACTAGGTCTCCAAGCTTAAATGCTCGCTTCCTAGCATGTAAATCATAGTGTCGTTTCCTATATTGAGTTTTATTTTTTAAAACTTTGCGAGCCGATTCATGTATAATCTCAAGCTGCTCTTGAAGATTGGTGACATACTCGCATGTGGATATACCACCTTTATTTTCAATTACAGGGTTTGGAGGAAGTCCGATGCAGGCTTGCAATGGCAGTACAATATTATGTCCAAATATCATTTTGTTTGGAGTTTGGCCAGTACTGACATGTTGGGAAGACCTATAAGCCATCATAACCTGAGGTAAGTGTTCATCCCAAGTTCGTTGGTTCGAGTCGCAATACATACTCAACATTACCCCAAGAGTGCGGTTAAAACGTTCTACTGTTCCGTTTGACTGTGGATGCATAGCCGTAGACCTCGTGTGGTCCATATGCAAAAGTTTGCACATGTCTTCAAAAAGTTTCGAGACAAAATTTGACCCACGATCACTGTGTATTTGCATTGGTACACCAAATCGTGATACATATTCATTGACGAATGCCTTTACTATCGTTTCAGATAACTGGTTTGGAAGGGCTATGGCTTCTGTGTATCTGGTGAAACAATCGCAGATGACGAGGACAAATGCATTCCCGCTACGTGATCTAGGCAAAGGACCAAATATGTATACAGCACATCGCTCAAATGCTGCCAAAGTGGGTATTGAACCCATGGGAGATTTATGAGGTTTAGCAGGTTTGCGCCCGGCACATTGATGGCACTTAGAACAGTAGCTTTCAACATCACGTTTCATTGCAGGCCAGTAAAAGGATTGCTGAATTTTAGCTAACATTTTATCGGTACCTAGGTGACCTGAAGACGGAATATCATGCATGTGGTACATAACAAGCCTACGATGCTCATCAGGCACGATAAGTTGAAGATGATCATTTCTGTCATTGTTATGCCAATTGCGGAAAAGACATTTATCTATCATAACGAGCCGATCCCACATTCGCCAGAGTGTTTTTGTTGTATTAGAGCGACTAACAACATGTTGCCAAGTGGGTCGTGTACTAGACTTCTCAAGTTGGGTTATGATTGGTTCTAACGACTGATCGGACCGCTGTTGTTGTTGTATTTCTTGGATAGACCAATTTTTTATTCCAAATAAAGATTGCTTAAAAAGAGAAAATTTACTTGACTGATTACGCGTGACGGCTCGCACATTAGAAGCTAATGACAAGTTTGAACTTGGTTCAGGCGTTGGAAAATCTAGATCTTCTGAAATCACTGCATCAACATTTTCACTTGTATTCTGCTGTTTAGAGCATCTTGTACATGGCGCTCGTGAAAGTGCATCTGCATTCCTGTGTTGTAAACCAGGCCTATGTTTAACAGTCAAATTGTATGTGCCGAGGGTTTCAAGCCACCTGGCCACTTGCCCTGTCGGTTGTTTAAGGTTTTTCATCCAAGACACTGCAGCATTATCAGTTCTGAGTAATACCGGTTGACCATACAAGTAGTGGTGGAAAGATTTCAATGCATGATCAACAGCAAGAAGTTCTTTACGTGTTACACAATAGTTTTGTTCATGTTGATTAAAACTTTTACTGTTGTATGCAATCACGGTTTCTCTATCATTTTGAATTTGCGAGAGCACTGCCCCTGTTGCGAGGTTACTGGCATCAGTATCTAAAATAAAACTAATATTGGCTACTGGGTATCCTAAAATTGGTGCGGAAATCAATGCCTGTTTTAGAGTTTCAAAGGCATTTGAACATTCTTTACTCCATTCATATTTCGTACTTTTCTCGGCTAGTTTGTGAAGGGGACGGGCGATCTTGGAAAAATCTTGTACAAAACGTCGGTAGTACGAACAGAGACCCAAAAACGATTTCACCTCTTTCGCATTGCGTGGCACTGTCCAATTCTTAACGGAAGCTATCTTTTCTGGGTCGGTCGGCACGCCGTGTTCAGACACTAAATGTCCTAAAAACTTAACTTGTTTTTGAAATAGAACACATTTTGAAGGCTTACATTTTAAATTTGCTTGCTGAAGTCTCTGAAATATGCGTTCTAGTCGCGTGAAACCTTCGTCTACTGATTTACTTGGGATGATTATATCATCCATGTAAAGGAGGCATTCCACCCATTGTAAGCCGCGTAAGACGTTTTCCATGAGACGCTCGAATGTCGATGGTGCATTTGCAAGACCGAAACTCATAACCGTAAATTGGTAGAGCCCCATAGTTGTAGCGAATGCCGTTTTCTCCTTGTCTTCTGGCGACATCCCTACTTGCCAGAAGCCGCTATTGAGATCTAAGGATCCAAAGTACTTTGATCCAGACAACGCGTCGATACAGTCGCCAACCCGAGGGATTGGATACGCATCCTTAACAGTTGCATCATTGACCTTTCTGTAATCAATGCAAAACCTGGGAGTTCCGTCTTTCTTAGTAATTAAAACTACGGGAGAGGACCATGCACTATTTGAAGGCTCTATAATACCTCTCTTTAACATTTTATCAATTTCTTCTTTTTCCACTTGACGCTTTCCCAAAGGTAGGCGTCGTGGAGGTTGCCGAATTGGTTGAGAAGTTCCTGTGTTTATCGTATGTTGGACCATGTCAGTTCTACCGATATCTTCCGGATTCTTAGAGAATGCAGATTGGTATTTAAACAAGAGATTATGAAGACCCTGTTTTTCTAGGTCAGATAAGTGAACAGAACTACGTTCGTATAGGTCTAAAAGGTGTTCGGGCAGCTGGCCATTTTCTGAAGTCTCGTGTACAGTTGCAATTCGGTCTTGACATTTTTCGTTTTCATAATACGATTCACACGAACCCAGATTCGTATTTTTGTGTACTGTTATTTCGTTCGGTCCGTAGTTTAACAAATTCAAAGTAAATGTGTGTGATCGAGTGTCGACGATTCCACCCATAACACAAACTTCGCTTTTCGCCATAAGTTCAATGCAAGGTTCAATGTAGCCGTCATGAGCCAAATGCTCTCTTAATGGAATCCTAACTGTCACGGGCTTTCGGGTGTGTGATGGGATTCGCACAGTGTGTTGTAGTTCGACTCTGCATACCTGGTTAGCTTGTCTGCCAGTCCAGAGAGGAATGCTTTTGTGACCTATCATAAGACACGATCGTCTGTAATTAATATTATCCACATTCTGTGTGAGGAAATCTTGACCTAAAATTCCGTCGGCCTCGATGTCGCAGATAACGAACGGAATATCGAACCGCTCACCTGTCATTTCGATAACAAGGTCGACGCTTCCCATCACAGACATTGATTCCCCATTTACAGTTTTAAGAACGTTAGACATAGGGCGAAGTTGAAAAGCGCGTTCGCAGCCAATTTCTCCCATTTTTGAATTTGAAATCAAGGATGTTGTTGCACCACAGTCTATTAAAAAATTGATGTTGACGGCTCCCACTGTACATGTGACATAAAAACCATTGTCGTAGTGGTTAAATTGCGATCCGGAGCGCGCTGAGTGAACTTCGTCTACTCTCTTACTACTAGTATAAGGCCTATTTGTTGATAATAACGCTGGCTCTTGGCCCTTAGTGTCAGCGCAGATTAGTTTTCCGACATCGGATTAGATCGAGAAATGTCGGCATTAATCGCATGACCCGGTGCTGCACTCATGTTGTTTGTGTGATCATTAGAGTAAGGACGATTATTCCCGTTTTGTCCATAATTGTTGTGACGCGGCTTTCCACTTCCGTCATTTTGTCTAGGTCTGGGGTTCGGGTTACGCGGACATGATCCCCAAAAGTGATCAAGTGCATTACAGCCGAAACATGTTTTGGGATATTGTTGAGACTGTGTCGAACTTTTGCGCGCGCTAGCAGATTCTATTTTGTCGAGGCGGATTTCGATGCGTTTAATCATTGTTTCTATATCTGGTTTTTCATCACGACCGCCAACCGAATCAAACGCCCTGACGTTTGAAATTGAAGATCCGAGAATCGACTCGTACCTTTCTATTACAGAAACGACCTCATTAATTGTCCTGCAATTGTTATCCATGCATCTGCACTTCATTTCCGTAGACACTAATTTATAAAGGTGGTTTACGGCTAGCCGTTCTTGGGAACTATGATCAAAGTCGGGGTAGGCTTTTTGAGCGAGCTGACGAAGGTCATCTGCTAGTGAAGTAATACTTTCGCCTTTATTGCGACGTCTATTTTCTAGTTTATCTAGCCACAGACACTGGTGTTTACTGCTACTTCCGAATCTATTGGACAGACGAGTTGACAGAGCTCTGTAGTCTCGTCGCTCGTTTTCAGTGAGGCTCATGTAAAAGTTTCGCGCGGCTCCTCTTAAACTAGCGGCTAGCATCAAAACACGAGTTCGGTGATCCCACATCGATAATTCAGCGCAGTCTTCGAAATGAGATGCGTATAATTCGAAATTACATGTTCCATCGAACGTGTCGGGTTTCATTATTGTTGCATGATGTGATCTATGCGGCACTTGAACGTCGCCGCGATTGTTGAAATATTCCTGTCGACTACTCTGGTCACAAGAAGTAAATCTTGATGTATTGTCATAACTGTTGTTTACATTATTTGAATAGTTGTTTGGTCCGTTTCTAAAGCGTACGCGCGTCGTATCATCACCATCATGCTTAGACATGTCATGCCTTCTGTCATCATTGCTTACATTAGAATGAAAACTTTGACTGAAAGAAACGGTTGGTTCGTCGACTCTATCGACTGTCTCATTTTCCGAGCTTTGAACATTGAAGAAAATTTCAGGGTCTGGCGAAGCCATGTTTATTAAAAGGGAGGAGACTTAAACTACACTGTTGAATATATATAGAACTTTTTAAAACAATCTACGTTTCTGAATGACGTGGCTCGATCAATCGATTAAATTTGGCAATGTCTTAATCGACACTTCTGACACCAAAATTGTAAGCACCCCAGCCTACGACTGAGCGGTAACTTTATCAGGCTATTTATCTTGTCAGGATACCTGAGTAGAATTGCACGTATAAACAAGGCTCTACGTAGAAGTTTCTCTCTCTCTATAGTCGTTGTTGTAGTTCTAATTAAGCTGTAGAGAAGTTCGATGCAGGGTTGTGTAGGTTCTAGTAAGAGTTGTAGTTAGAGCACCGTTTATACTGAACGAGAATTCGTAGTGAATTGCATAGACCTCGGAATAACGTAGCGTAAAAAGAAATAACGAATTCAAAGTCTTTTGAAGTTTAAATAATGCATAATGTTTAATAATAATAATAATAATAATAATTCAACCAAATGATGATGATGATGATGAATAACGTTTAACAATTAAGTGACCAGCCGCCGAAACGCACCAAGCATACCCATGCAGTTGCTTTAATTTGTAGCGAACATAATAAAGTTGGAGATAATAAATAGCATGGCTATTTTCCCCTATATAGTAGTTATAAATACTTAGGTTAATAACCTTTCGGAATAATGTAGCTCGATGTTTCTGTTTGGTGATTCATTGTTGTCTAAAATTCAAAGGGCGGTTTCAACTTGACGACTGGTAAAGAGGACTGGTGCGTTGCTACTTTTATAGCCATTGGATGCTGGCGAGGATGCTGGCGAGCTGCAATCCAATCAGAGGCGCTCTTTCAGATGCCAGCATACTGGCAACTCTGAATGAGTGCTTCGGTCGGATTTGACAGCCGAAGAAAACAACACTATTACTTCTATAATAATAAAACGGTATGCCATAAGGGCAGAAACCGAAACCACAGAAGATTAGAAATAATCCTATTAAATAATCATTCATTTCAACATACGTAGAAAACATCTGAAACGACGAATCGAGTGCGCCAGCATCGGCCCAGCATTCCGCAAAATAAACGAACAAATAGTTCTTCGCCAGCATCGATAAATAGCTGGGAATAAACTATTATTCACAGCTAAAAAACATATTTCTTAAATACTATCAATATAAGTAATAATGTAAAACTCTTAATACATTGTATAATTAAGTGCATATCCTAAAATGCCTGAAAAGGAAATTCATACGCCGTGACCGGAAAATACACATGGCGCCACCAGTCCAAAATGTAAATAGATAACAGCAATGCTGGCGATTCAAATTCTGGGGTAATAAGTTAATGAGAATCATAAAATGGAGACTAGATCAGTCGTACATATCATAATCCATTTAACTATGTCAGCGAATGTGGAAAATCGGGCTGTTTTGAGATGAAAATCAAGTAAGTGTCAAAAATAACTTGTACATATACCCGGATACACTTATATTCGGATATGCCTGTGCAGGCTATTACACTATGGAAATGTTTGTCTTGGTGGTATTAATGTTATATTGGGTCATATTGAGTCAAAAACTAGATTACCATATCAACTCTAAGAAGAATCGCATATTTGACTTGTTTTTCAAATTATATCTTTAATTTTGATTGATGAACACATGGTAATACAAATCAATGGTACCCAGGTGAGAGCCCTCACTTATGCCCTCTTGTTTGGAAAAACAAGTGCCACGTCCCAAAGAGACAGTTCAAATAACGTGGTAGTCTGGAGTTCCTTCCCCTTATTACTATCAAAGGAAGCCAAACATCCTAACACACCATTCCTAATCTCAAGGACAATACTGTAGAGTACATTACACCCGCAACGTGGATGCTGCAGCCTTCAATGCAGCGTAACTGTTTAAATATTAGGGATATTGAAACGCCAATAAAAGGCTGTGAAAGAGATATATTACTTGCAGACTGAGAAGACACTTGCTCGTTTTCCCTACAGGAGTCATCATTTGAGGTTGATTCATCTATAGATGCCATACTGCAATCAGCCTTGTTTTTTGTTTTTTTTGCGTCAGAATTTTGCATTGGAGATGATAAATTTCTTTTCCTCTCAGTCTTGTTAGATTTTCCCATACTTGGAAAGAACGTATATAATGAGTCTCCACTTTTTTTTTGCAGTATACTTTTTATAATTTCCGCGCAGTGACCTCTTCAATAATGACAAATATAGTCTGTTTCAAACAAAATACAGTTTTCAGGTGAAATACAGGTATACGCGTCAATAACAATGAGCAAGCAATCAAGCGCGTCGCTTCCGCGAAATTTAATTACTTTAGAAAAAGGCTCAAAAGAACATAGTATTCACCTTCAAGATCCAGTCAAACATAGTCCGATATAACACCTCACTACCAAACTGAGACTCGTACAATTACACAATTCACAGCATACACTTAATCACATTTAGAGTCCACCGAGAGGCCACCGAGCAAAAACACGTCTAACCCGTCATGCTTTAAAGATAATTGAGATGCACTAACACACTGAACGCTCGGACATGTGCTAGTTAAAGCAGTAATTTGCAGACATCCGAGTTCTCGGTTAGTTTAATATGATAACTTGAATATATCCCACCTTTTGTTGTGATTACATGAAATACATATTATCTTTGTTAAGTGGTGGGCGCTTTTTTTGAACAACCAATAGGCTAGATCATTGTCAGAATGGATATAGTTAGTTAAGTTACCTCCCGCATATTCACGTACTGACCGATACTCGTCTCCATTCTCTGTTAGACAATATAGATACATTAATTAAAATGTGTAATTTAGCAATGTTCATAAATACAATACTGAATCCGTTCACTTAAAAAATTATTTAAACACTAATGATTATAATACGCTTACTGAAGTAATTATGAAATCCGAGAGTTTAAAACTTTTTGTCTCGATTTAGTTTAATCTTAATTATACATCGATTCATGTTTTATCAATATGCTCGATGTCTGCTTTCGGTTTGACTGATTCGTCTGGATTGCAAACATCCATGGAAAAGAATGAAACGTCGAAATATTGAAAAGTTAATACCGTTTTTGGGAAATTTGAGGTAAAAGGAGAAATAGCTTGTTTTGAGGTAATTCTCCCTTTTCAAAAATGTTTTCAAACGTTAAATGTTGCAAACATATGCTGTCGGACTCGTTAATTAACCCTCATTCTGCTGAGTGAATCATCCATGATTTCAAATATGTTCTCGCCCTATAATATATTGATTGATTAGGATTTAACGCCGTGTTCAACCATTTTGCAGTCATATCAAGGTGGCCAGTTCACATATTTTCTGGCTTTCCCACACCATACTTTCCAAGAAACTGGCTGGTTTTCCACTTAGACTATACATACTCCCATTGATGGAAAACGAATGACGCGAGTCACAGTGACTTTTTAGTCAAACGTCGGAAGAAATTTAGGATGAGTTGGAGTTCTAACTCGCAACTCCTATATTGACAGCGCGCGTCGCTACCGATTCAGCCACCGGGACTGGGCACTCGTACAATGATCTACTCATTGAATATCAGGCGAAGCAGAGCAAACAATGAATGGAAGTTTATGTATAGACATATCTTTATATTCCATGTTAATTTGGTTTTAAATCAAACATTCCAGGAAAGGAACAATCACAGAACACAATACGTATCTTGAAGGATGCACTTAATTCCGATGATAAAGCTTGTTGATATTAAGTAGGCGTATGGTAAGAAGACTATCCATATTCTATCAGACCTTAATCTTTTGAGAAAGCACACCAAAAATGGTTCGGTGTTCTGATACTGATTCAAGAATATGAATTATGCCCCTCATCTAGTGCTCTGATAGCGTGCAAGTGCTACTAGATCTGATATGTTTGTTTAAAAAAACCGGCATGCTGCCATGTTTCACGTGTATTTAATGTTTGTATTTTTGTAACTTGTAACTTGTTGCCACATGGTTCGTTAAATAAATAAATTAAACTATATATATTAAAGATGTACATGCATGTTGACTTACTTTCAGACGTAAATCTTTGTATCAAACCTGTCACTGACGGCTGCAGTTAAATAACAATTTCAACATGTATATCTATTTGTCACATATAACTGATGACGTTTACAACTGTTTTGCGGGAAATGATATATTGCCCAAACCAGTATTTCAGTCATTTTACGGCGTTTCCTGTGTAAATTGTCAGTTCACCCGTCTGAAACACTTAGCACCATGGAGAGGAATAACTACTGCCACTTTCAAGTCTTTGGTATGACCCGACCGTTGATTAAACACTGGTCGCCCGCTCTCGAGGCGGACATCATAACCATTACACCACCGAGGCAGTTATAACCAAACTGCACGAATTGGCAGGCTGATACTTATTCTTCATAGCCCTTATCCCCCTCAGGCTTCAGTTTTTATTGCATATTTGAACCTATTATTTTTTCAATTTTTCTGACGAAGTGTTCGTATTGGCCTGGATACGCGCCTGGTATTCACAGGTATTACATACCCGATTACGAAACAAATGTAGTGGACTCAGGAGTGTTGTTGATTCTCCACTTTGCGCATGTGGAAAAATTGAAACCTCTTTACATTACCTACTTGAATGTCCCCGCTACAATGATATTAGACATGGCATGATAAGAGAACTTCCTCAAAACATTAGGCTCGATATATTGTTATATGGAAATCCAAACTCATCCATTGAAGTAAATAATATTATTTTTGAATCCGTTCACAAATTTATAATCGGATCCAAAAGGTTTAGCTCACGATAACTAACCCCTTTCCCTAATTCTTTTTTTTTAACTTGCAACTCTTTATGAATCTTTTTATGTAATATTTTATTTGGTATGGATATTTGACATAAACATAAACTAACCTCCTATACGCGCACCTACCCTCCTTTATCTCTTTTCTTATCTCTTTATATTTATCTCTGTCTGCCTCTTCACCACTATCTTTCTCTCTCTCTCCACTCGCTATTATGTATATGTGTATATGTATGATAAATTACAAAGCTAAAGTAAGCTGATATTTTAAATATTCACCGTGTTTCCTGTAAATCAATCTTTATTGGAGAGAACCTAAAATAAGCTATGAGCTTTCAGTCCAATTCATTTCTCCATTGTATATTTCTCATGTTTCTTACTATGTAAACTTTATGAGAATAAATATGTTTAAACTAACAGATTTCAAACGTGCACTAAAAAGAGTGGACAAAACTTGAGCAAATACTGTTAATAACACATTGGCGTCTCGGTCGAAATGTTGTAGAATGGTATACTATTATCATGGAGCACAAATTGAACATTTGTTGCAATAAGATGAGAATAAAACACATTTTAACCCTTTCCCTCATATAGAGGCTTTCTGACGCCCACGCAGCAGACGGCTTTTTGAAAACATAGTGACAAAAGAAGAAATTGCACAAAACGTGCAATTTCTCCTTTTGCCACAATGTTTTCCACTTTTTGTCATAGGTTATCCATTCAATTATGGAGATTGTTCTATTTCTTGACAAAATACGTTCAAAGTCGTCTGCTGCAGAATTGCCATATGAGGGAAAGGGTTAAAGCATGTTTTTACTATGTTCAAATAAAGTTGATTCGTCTCGTAGAGTACAAGGTTGATGTACGTGTGCTCTCAGGTCAATATGATTGCACAAGGTGGTCGCCAGAGCTGAATATAGACACATTTTTTAAAAGGGTATATCCTCCATAGCCACTGTCACAATTTCACAATAATTTAACTCAAATTTTCATAAAATAGCTCTCTAAATTGTAACTATTCTGCTCATCTCTACAAGATGGCCATATAGTCTAGTCGAGTAGGAAGGTAGGGTCCCCATGCACCCCGAGGATATATTTTTTTAACCTACATTTTTGTAATCCTCAGGGTATCTAGTAAATGAAATGTTATGTTCCCAGTGCGAAATATTGTCCCATGGGGTCCATTGGCGGCCATTTTGGCGGCCATCTTGGATTTCTTACGAACATTTATAATTGGCATAACTTTTGAACCAGACATGATACAGAGACAAATTACCACATTTTTTTGTGTAATTTGGGCATTACAAAACGAATAAGATAATTATTTTTAAAATTAAACGAATATATAAACCATATAGATATAAAAAACGAAAAACAATCTTGTAAAATTTTTTACTCAAATTCTTCCGTCTATGGATGCTGTAAGGAACTATAATTGCTAGTTAAAATGTTATATGGTTCAAAACTTGTGAAACAGGATGCGCTATACAGTAGCGGTTATGTTATGTTTGCAGTCACAACTACATGATATATTAATCATCATTAAAGAGCATATAATAATCAAGCTCTTGCTCATCCTCATCTCCGTTGTTGTCCTCAACTTCTTGAACAGTTTCCTCCAGCAAGTCAATGAGTGCAGGGCATAGCATGGGGCCACAAGACCACACTGGCGAGTCGGTTATTCACACGCTGGATGAGTGGGAGAAGGTTGTCTGTGCACGGCAGGGAGAGATCTAACTTAGATTTGGTTGTAAGCTGATCATCTTCCCCCACCATCTTCTAGAGCATGGTGCTGCGCTGTCTTCTCCCGAGCATGGCCAAACATTAGATATGTAAATGCCTCGATGTCATCCATCACTCCCGACATCACAGTCCATTCAACTCCGAGCGTTCTGCGTAAAACATCTTTACTAATCACTTAATTGGAAAGTAATACTGCAGAACATCCTCAATACAGAAAGATGCTTACCTGAAAACTGCGCGGTACTTGGGTAGGGATTGTAGCTTTTTTCAGGGGTCCAACCTTGTCCTTGCCCTCGAAAGCCCTTGTTACATCTTCTCCTATAAATACATACAGTCCAAGAAGAGTGGTGCAGTAGTCAGCTCCTTTTAATTCCGCTAGTTCACTTACGTTCACAATTTATTTTGCAATGCTTTCCAGTCCCGGTATCTACGTAGATGGTTAGTGCGATGGAGTGGGCATGGTGCAGGAGTATCATGAAAATATCGGTGACTGGCGTCCTTACTTCGTCCATCGTAAGCAATGAACAGGTTCGCCATATCACCGTTGCTCTTCACAGCATACTGCAGCATTATAATCAGACGGGTATGGTCTATAACACTGAGCCAGAATGTAGCAGTTTTTCCAAGGAAGCCAGCATGCACCTTGTCTTCAAAGATCACATACCTCTCAAGCATAGTAAGAGTTGACGGGTCCTGCAATACGAGCGCAAGTGTCTCCTGGTCACAGTTCTGGACAAGACTAAGCAGGGTCGCTGGGTTGATGATCTCAACCCTCTCCTGCTCATTTAATCTCCAGTAACAGTCGCTCCATGGCATCACTGACTGTTTTGAGACAGAACAGGGCTTTGGAATATGCTTTTCCTTTAAGCACAATACCCAAGCAACCACTTGTAACAATACCAGATTCAATAAGTATTTCCCAGTAGCCTGATCCGCTGCATTTGTGACTTTCCACCATGCCCATGTAGTCCATCCCAGTATAGAAAGCGCCTGGTGTGACCACATGCATCTTGTACTCCTCTGGGAATTTCCAAATCAGAGGGAGGGCTTTCATACAGCCACCAAGATCAAAGGTGTTGAGGACCTACTCCTAACCAACTTCCTGTGTAGCATCAGCTGACCGCTTCAGAAGCTCCTTGGTGACTGATTATTCAGTGAAGGGGTGGTTAATAGGGGTCAAATAGTTGATGGTTGATTTTTTGGTTGGTTTGACGCCAGTAGATGAAATGAAGCCACCAAACCCTGTGGCAAGTTGCTTCTCTTCGCTGCTTCCGACTACCCGAGCAAATATCCAGACTCGATAATGCTTGATGCACTTCAAAGGCACTCCATTGTTTACAGTGGGCGGAGTGAATACATATCCTTGAGGAAATTAAGGACCAACCAAGCTATATATATGAACAGGAGCTAGAGTCTCAGGTGTATCCACCTTCAGGGATTGTGTATTGTTTCTCTCGTAGAGGGAAAGTGCTCGATCTTGGTTAGTGGCATCAAAGTCAGGTTTCACCTCATGTATCATAATCCAGCCGGTGCTGTTTACCACTGTTGAACCATGTATGTTCGTTGTTATTGTGTTTATATTGTCTCACTCCAGATGGAATACGTCGTTGACTTCACCAGTTATAATCTGAGGAGTGAAGTTGGTGGAAACCTCATCGAGAACCTTAGCCGATACTGTTTCAAGTTCCAAACCGAAATTTCACCTTTGTCGCAGCTTGGCAGATGTTCTTGAATAGTACAGAAAACGATCACTATATATAACACGAAACAACTATAACAATGCTTACTATAGGGTTGACAAAACAAATACACACACCAATCTGGGGATATATCATACCTGGCCAATAAAGAGCACAATGCGTCTTATCTTCTCACTCTTCGTTGCGTCTGTATCCCCATATATGACAATACTCAGGAATTTCTAGAGGAGTTCATCTGTTGACTTCACATCTAGATTTAATGCATCGTTCAGTTTTTCCAGAATTTTTCATTTCAAGTTTTTCACAAAATATACGTTATGGAGGGAACAGTTGACTACTTACATCGGGACCGTACTTGTGATGTTTTTTCAGAGACGTATGACGTAGCGGCTTCAGATGTGTTCGGTGGTACACTACACTTTAAAGGATCCAGGTTTTTAGTAAAAGCTTTGATAGCAGCCGCGATGGTAGCCGATTGAGTCTAAATCTGCATCAACAAGACTTTCCGGAATGCGATTACAGACAGCCTCCATGCGGTACTGTGAATCATATGGCATCAGGAGACGCCGGTTACGAATGCCATGGTTGCTGAGCTAGCTTTTCAATGACAGATCCCTTGATACCACTGAATGATATAAATTATAGATGCTGGATACCACTCGCGTGTAATATACATGTTACAGACAGACACTTTAGCAATTCTTTTGACCCACCACCAGTATCTGTTTTGCGTTTTTTTTTACTTCGGCATGCTTAGCTACCACCATCATAAATACATGCATATATAAGTATTGTGTCTACATATACCACCACCAATTTCATAATGCAGTTAGAAGAATCAACCTTAACAAGTAAATTCGCATTAGTTTTTAAGCGGTGAAATACTTTCCTGTGAAATATGTAACATGAGAGCTCGATTCCTTTCGAAAACCAGCCAGATCCGCTCATGCATGACTGGATTATGGCCCTTGAAATGGTCAAAATTGCTATAAAAGAGCTTGTTAATACGATACAGTCTTCACTTTTGATTGTATCTCAACCAAACTTATACAGCAGTTAGATATCCATGAGAGCTCGGTTCCTTTCGTAAACCAGCCAGATCCGCCCATACAAGACTGGATTATGGCCCTTGAAATTGTTCAAATTGCTATAATTAAGCATGTGAACACAATAGAGGCTCTATTTACTATCTGATCTTCACCAAACTTAGATAGTAGTTAAATATTGATGAGAGCTTGGTTCCTTTTGAAAACCAGCCAGATCCGGCAAGACTGGATTATGGCCCATGAAATTGTAAAAATTGCTATAATACAGCTTGTGAACACAAAAGAGCCTCCATTTACTATCCGATCTTCACCATACATACATGCTCTGGATTGAAAATGAGCAAAGAACCATACCAGTAGAGCATAGGCCCTCATGGGCCTCTTGTTTCCCCTTATTTATGAACACAATTTGTTTAAATAACAGTCTGATCATAAAAAGAACCATTTTAATCGCTTCCCAATGCTCAAGTTACATGAAAAAGTAGTCTCATTTGTCTCTGTGTCATGTCTTGTTCAAAAGTTATGCCAATTATTGATTTTCTAAGAAATCCAAGATGGCCGCCAAAATGGCCGCCAACGGACCCCATGGGACAATATTTCGCATTGGGAACATACATTTTCATTTACTAGATACCCTGAGGATTACAAAAATGTAGGTTAAAAAAATATATCCTCGGGGTGCATGGGGACCCCACCTTCCTACTAGGAGATAAAGAAGAATGAAACCTAAATGACAACTCCTAATACACAGGCCCAATGACAAAATAATTTCACGTACATTTCTATAAAGATTGTTTCAGACCGTTCTGTACGGCAGCTTTAAGGGGACACACACGAACTTTTTCTTAGTATCTCGTGCGCACGAGATAGTATCTCGTTCGCACGACATAGTATCTCTAATTTTTTATCTCGTGCGCACTTGATAAAACAAATTCGTACGTAATTTATAAAAATGTGTGTGTTCCTTTAGAAGTTGCCGTAGTGAACTGTTCTGCTCTGTTGCACACTATTTATGTGACGGGCTGGTGTAACAGTAAAGCGATACGGAACCAGCATGAACCTCCCTGATTTAAAGTTGTGTTCTTATAAGATAATAATTGCTCAAAGCTAATAATGGAACTATACTCACCATCGGTTTTCAGATTCGATGACAGTTTTACTGACTAATCATTACTAATATTCTTTACTCATTATAATATTAATAATATAAGCGTCTTAAGTTCAAAACGAACCTTTAGTTCAAAATGAATCTTTAGTTCAAAAGTGTTACTGATTAATCATTATTAATATTCTTTACTCATTATAATATAAATGATATAAGCATCTTTAGTTCAAAACGAATCTTTAGTTCAAAATGAATCTGTAGTTCAAAATGAATCTTTAGTTCAAAATGAATCTTTAGTTCAAAAGTGTTACTGACTTATTATTACTAATATTCTTTACTCATTATAATATAAATTATATAAGCATCTTTAGTTCAAAACGAATCTTAAGTTCAAAGGATATCTTTAGTTCAAAAGTGTTACTGACTAATCATAACTAATAGTCTTTACTCATTATAATATAAATAATATAAGCTTCTTTTTTTAAAACGAATCTTTAGTTCAAAATGAATCTTTAGTTCAAAAGTGTTACTGACTAATCATTATTAATATTCTTTACTCATTATAATATAAATAATATAAGCATCTTTAGTTCAAAATGAATCTTAAGTTCAAAGGATATATTTAGTTCAAAAGTGTTACTGACTAATCATTACTAATATTCTTTACTCATTATCATTAAAATTCTATAAGCATCTTTAGTTCAAAACGAATCTTAAGTTCAAAAGGCATCTTTAGTTCAAAAGTATTACTGACTAATCATTACTAATATTCTTTACTCATTATCATTAAAATGATATAAGCATCTTTAGTTCAAAATGATTCTTTAGTTCAAAAGGATCTTTAGTTCAAACGAATCTTGAGTTCAAAAAGAGTATTTAGTTTAAAAGGAATCTTTGGTTCAAACATAATCTTTAGTTTAAAACGAACCTTTAGTTCAAAAGGCATCTTAGTTCAAACGGAATCTTGAGTTCAAAACGAATCTTTAGTTCAAACGGAATCTTGAGTTCAAAAGAAATCTTTAGATCAAACGGAATCTTGAGTTCAAAACGAATCTTTAGTTCAAATCGAATCTTTAGTTTAAAAGGAATCGTGAGTTAAAAACGAATCTTTAGTTTAAAAGGAATCTTTAGTTCAAAATGGATCTTGAGTTCAAAACGAATCTTTAGTTTAAAAATGGATGTTGAGTTTAAAAGGAATCTTTAGTTTAAAAGGAATCTTTAGTTCAAAACGAATCTTTAGTTCAAATTTATTTGTTTGACATCGAATTCGGCACAAACGTTAAGCTCTTATTAATAACGCTCGATGTCCGATTCCTGGAGCCATACTCAGTTCTGGTACAGGTTATGTTTTAATATCAAGTTACATCAATCATCAATGTCCCTTCTTAATATGGATGGACTTTGAAATATGTTGTGTGTGAGATGGGAGAGTGGGGTGTACGTATGGGGTGTGGGTACGCGAATGGGCTAGTGGGGTGCACGTGTTGGGTGTGGGTATGGAGGTGGGGTTTGGGTATGGTGATATGGGGGATGGGGTAGTGGGGTGTACGTGTGGGGTGTACGTGTGGGGTGTACGTGTGGGGTGTACGTGTGGGTTGTGGGGATGGGGTAGTTGGGTGTACGTGTGGGTTGTGGGTATGGAGGATGGGGTAATGGGGTGTACGTGTGGGGTGTGGGTATGGGGATGAGGTAGTTCGGTGTACGTGTGGGTTGTGGATATGGGGATGGGGTAATGGGGTGTACGTGTGCGTGTGGGATTGGGTAGTGGGGTGTACGTGTAGGGTGTAGGTATGGGGATGGGGTAGTGGGGTTTGGGTATGGTGGAGATGGGGTAGTTGGGTGTACGTCTCGGGCGTGAATGTGGGGATTTGTGTACAGGGATGTTGAAATATGTAAAACGACCAGGTTTTAGTAAAGACGCGCTTCAGGTATACTTACTCCTGATTTAATTCAGTCATGGGAAGACTGAAACTACATTGT
Source organism: Serripes groenlandicus (assembly GCA_031761405.1). NCBI lineage: Eukaryota > Metazoa > Mollusca > Bivalvia > Cardiida > Cardiidae > Serripes > Serripes groenlandicus. The sequence continues at coordinate 5,092 of JASEVX010000606.1, read as the reverse complement.
GTGGGTGTGAATATATATATATATATATATATGGTAAAAAAGAAAAACAGACACTTCATTGGTTTTAAACGTGCCAACCGGTTTCGTTTATTCTACTCATCAGGGTGTGGGTGTGTATATATATTTATCGTCAGCAGACAGCGTTTTTAAACATTGATTTTCCACAATATTTTCAAAACTATCCAATAAATGTCAAGGATGGCAACGAATATTCGAATATTCGAATACTATATTATGGTTCGAATATTCGATGAAATCAGGATTTTCAAAAAATCTTCATGTTTATTTGTTTTCATAAGCTGTAAGTAAAGAGTTACGGATGGTCTTTTAATCGTAGTTTATAAAGTCCCCATGTCAAACTGATAATCCCTGATTAGGCTTTAAGTGTGATCGTTCCAAAACACCGTAACTTCATCGTGTAGTTATCGCTTTTTAGAATGATGCATTAATCAGACAATATTGGAAGTGTTATTATCCGAGTTCGTAAATTGTTTTGATAAGCGGAATAAGTTGCGGTGTATTCACATTTTGTTTAATAAAAGAAGCCTTGATTGGGAAGTGCGAACATGCAGATATGTAGTACGTGTTTGAAGTTCATTTATTGTTTGTTCAAATATCAAACTGTTGAAATAAAACTTTTGATTTGTAGATAATTGTTGTTATTCATTATTTTCATAAATACACCCAAATGCGATCTGCATTGTCACATCAGTTTTGAAATATCTTGACATTAGTACGTAATATTTGATTTCAACAATGCCTGTTACGCCGTCTGTAGTTTGGAAGTATTTCCGCCGATCTGAGAAAATAACTACAACTAACCTCCGCAATCATCTACGAACAAACATCCATCCACATACATAGATAACCCTTCTGTAACTACAGGGCAGAAGACACCGACATCTATATGTAATTTACAACATCATTTCAACAATAGTTCAGTTATATGCAGCAAGAGATTAAACCAACGTATTTTTCACGAACGTTCTTTTCATACGAATTCATCGGTGTAACGGAAACGTCAAATGCGAGTACACTGGCCAAATAAAGAATTAATAAAGTCTTTGTTTGGTAAGCATGCACAAATGGGTAAAATATTCGAATATTCGAATATCTTGTGATCGAATATTCTAATACTTATTTTGGTATTCGTTGCCATCCCTAATAAATATACTATAAATTAAATGTGCGTGAAGTTAGCCGGAGAAGCTGGAACAGCCGGAACAGCCTGAAGTCCGGCTGTATCAACCAGCTGGAACAGCCGAAACTCCGGCTGTATTAATCATCCGGAACAGCCGGAACTCCGGCAACTCCGACTGTATTAACCAGCCGGAATAGGCGAAACTCCGTCTACACCGACTGTACTAACCAGCCGGAACAGTCAGAACTCCAGCTACGTCGGCTGTATTAACCAGTCGGAATGGCCGGAACTCCGGTTGTATTAAACATTCGGAACAGCCGGAACTCTGGCAATTCCGACTGTATTAGCCAGCCGGAACAGGCGGAACTTCGGCTACTCCGGCTGGTTTATACAGCCGGAACAGATGGAACTCCGTCTTCACCGACTGTATTAACAAACCGGAACAGTCGGACCTCCAGCTACGTCGGCTGTATTAACCAGCCGGAACAGAGGGAATTCGGGTTACACAAGCTGTATTAACCAGCCGAAACAAGCGGAACTCCGGCAACTCCGACTGTATTAACCAGTCAGAATAGGCGGAACTCCGGTTAATCAGGCTTGGCATGGCAGCCGGTTGACGAGGGTCTGTCGGCCCAACTCCGGCTGGGTTTTGCAGCTAGCTGCCATACATTCGGGTGGAATCCGGTTAGCGTAACTGGGAGCCAGAGAGTGTCACTTTCACGTATGTCAGGATGCTAGTTTAACTCTCTAATTAGAGCTAATATACAGTTGGGCTGTAGACTGTCGGCCCAACTCCGGCTGGGTTTTGCAGCCGGCTGCGATAAATCCGGGTGGAATCCGGCTAGCGTGTCTGGGAGCCAGAGTGTGTCACTTTCACCTGGCATATATGTCAGGATGCCAGTTTAACTCTCTAATATCGAGCAATATACAGCCGGAGTTAGCCGGAGTTGGGCTGTAGACTTGGCCAAAATGCCAACTTCATATGAACATTGCAGCCAGCTGCGAAAAATCCAGGTATAATCCAGCTAGTGCGACTCGGAGCCAGAGTGAAGCACTTTCAACCTGTCACGATGTCAGTTAAACTCTATAATTCGAACAGGACGGGTGCAAAGTCGGGACTTTGTCGGGAAATCCCAACTCCGGCTGTGCATGGCAGCCGGCTGACGTAACTTGGCAAAACAGGACCTCATGCAACAGGAAATCAGTCTGAGGCGCTTTCACCAGGCATGCATCAATCCATCGTCCAATCCATATATCTCGAATTATTGTGCTTTTCCGTCTTTTTGCCCAGATGTTTTCAACGTCGTGTACTACAGATTGTTTGCATATGAGAAGGGTTGTTCATTTAATACACTCACCCTGATGTGAGAAAGGGTAAAGTATCTTATTATAGATAAGATAGTCAATAGTTTTATCATCGTAACATTTGTTGGTTATCATACATATTTATAAATTGTAGTTAACACTGTCAGTTTGCGAATAATGGCAATTTAATTTACCACGTCTCATGTTTTAACAATTTGACAACACAACCAAATATTATATATATATTGGATATCCTGGTGGTTTTAAAAATCTTCACGTTTCTCCTAAAATCTGTACTTAAACGTGCCAACCGGTTATTTTTCAACGAAATAATTGTTTGAAAAGGGAAATATAAATTGAAAAGGATTGTTATTATCATGTTAATAACTATGTTATCAGAAAATCGCAAATTCTCGATTTAGTCACGTGATCCTGCTTAAACCAAATCAATCCAGTGATTTGTGACAGTGCATTTGAACCAATAAAACTTATTTAATACTGTCAGTTTGCTAATGATGGCAATTTATATTTTGGGAATTGGACAATACAACCAATATTTTTTTTGTATAAATGTTGGATATTCTAGCGGTCTTAACAATTTTCACGTTACTCCTAAAATATGTAAGTATCCTTATTAGATTATCGCAACTGTACATGTTGTTTAAGGTTTAAGTGCAAACGGTAATTTTCTCAATAATAATTGATATTTTTCTTGACTGTAATAATTTGAAATTTTAAAGTAATTTCGATACTTTTGAAAGGCGTTGTGGACATTTATGAATGTGTATACTCTGTGAAGCACGGACAAATCTGTCTTTAGAATTGTACAAATGCCTTTCTTATGTGTGTCTCTCATGTATAACTATATACGTATAGTCATTACTTTGAGTCATTTTTTAATGAATATCAAAACTTCGAACAAATGGAGTTTTACACTTAAAACAAAAACAAAAAAACTTTCGAGCATTTTTCCTGTGATACTTTATAGTCGGTCGCTTTTTTGATGACTTCTTGCGTGTATCTATTTATAAAGTTAAACAGGAAACTAGGAAAACAAAATGGCTTCTGGTACGAAAATTTACCATGCAAATGCTATTTCAACATTTGCCTGTTTCTATTAGTATTTATATTTGTTTAACGTTGTCCTTTACCAATTCCAACAATAAACGCCACCAGACATCCTTCAGTTTGTCAATGATAGACTTGTATACAATGAAACGAACTTCTGCAAGTGGTATCGAACTATTGAATCGAGATTGAATAGTGTACAGCATAAGTGTCCCTAATGGGAAGACAGACATCAATTTACATCAGTCTCAACATCAGAGGGCCCCGTCTGTTTATCATCTACCTGATATTGGACCAAACCATAGAAACCACACAAGAGATATTACATGCATCTGCATAGACACCAAGACCGGAAATACCTGCAAATATCCCCCATCCACGTAATCGGTCACCTAGACGACCACGGGTTGCTCAAATTTTCAACATTATTTCAGGAAATGTTGTTCTACAGAAACTCAGTTTATTCTGTCAGTCAACGTTGACACACAAACATACTTTCTAGTCAACTTTCTGTCTGTCTGTCTGTAGGTCTGTCTCTACCCTGTCCATATATGTCTCTTGGTCTCTCTACCCTGTCAATATATGTACTAGTATCTATGTATCTCTGTCTCTCTATCTACCATGTCCATCTATATCTCTTTGGCTACTTCTTCACTCTGTCCATCTATGTCTTTATGTCTCTCTTTACCCTGTCTATCTATGTCTGTTTGTATCTTTCTATCTCTCTGTACCTTGTCCATCTTTGTCTCTCTCTATCTCTCTGTACCATGTCCATCTATGTCTGTTTGGCTACCTCTCCACTCTGTCCATCTATGTATTTCTGTCTCTCTTTACCCTGTCTATCTATGTCTTTTTGTCCCTCTCTATTTCTCTGTACCTTGTCCATCTTTATCTCTCTGTCTCTCTATACCCTGTTTATCTATGTCTCTTATGCTACCTCTCCACTCTGTCTATCTATGTCTTTCTGTCTCTCTTTACCCTGTCTATGTATGTATTCTTTTCTCTCTCTATCTCTCTGTACCTTGTTCATCTTTGTCTCTCTGTCTCTCTCTACCCTGTATATCTATGTATATATGTCTACGTGTCTCTCTATGTGTGTGTCTCTCTCTCTGTCTCTCTGAGTCACTTTTTCTCTCTCACTCTATCTCTCTCTCTCTTTTCCTCTCTCCATCTCTCTCTCTTTTTTCTCTCTCCATCTCTCTCTCTTTTTTCTCTCCATCTCCCCCCCCTCTCTCTCTCTCTCTCTCTCTCTCTCTCTCTCTTCTCTCTCTTCTCTCTCTCTCTCTCTTCTCTCTCTCTCTCTCTCACTGTCTCTCTCTGTCTCTCTCTCTCTGTCTCTGTCTCTCTATCTCTATCTGTCTCTCTCTCTTTCTCACGCTCTTCTCTGTCTCTCTCTGTTCTCTCTCTGTCTGTCTGTCGTCTGTCTGCTCTGTTAGTGTCTGTCTGTCTCTCTCTCTGTTTATGTCTCTATGTCTCTGTCTCTGTCTCTCTGTCTCTGTCTCTCTGTGGGGACATTTACGTGAAAAAGAAGGTTTCAGCGATGTCCCCACAGTGATGTGAGAGATGTTCAGAACTCTT